>BLKR01006626.1:0-53731 GCA_011170035.1 Teleogryllus occipitalis | reverse complement strand
TATATATCATCAAACATGTCTTAAAGACATAAAAATTAATTGTTTAAACATTATCTCTCACGACAATTATTCATTGATTCTCTTAGTTCTGCTTTATGTTTTTAGCGGGAGCTCTCTGAACGGTAATCAAAGAATGTTGATCCCATGGATAACATATAAACGTACTTAACAAATCACATGTAAGTTGTGCATCTCATGAATCTTTACCTCCCGCCTCCGTTATAGTCCACACTTAACTGTTACTACCGACAATACGACTTATTCCCTCGACCTGTTTTCTATACCACCTATTTGCTTTTGACGATCAATTTGAAATAAATTAATTTTGTCGTACGTGAATTACTTCATGCCTTCCTCCTGCAGACGCCGTTGTGGGGAACATTGTGCGTGGGAATGTCACTCCACATACAGCAAGTGCCCCATGTCTTCAAAAATATCACATGCACGCAACAAAGCACGTGCACAAGTCGTTTTTACTCACAATATTATTACTTTGTCTTTGCGTTACGCTGACTACTTCATTTCCAAGTCGTTATTCACTAAACTCGCGTTTAACTGTTGTTAACTTTGTGTATGATAATGCCTCACAGGTCTATTTGCATAGATCTCACAGGTCTATTTGCATAGATTCAAATTCAATTATCTGTTCGCACTGTTGCGGATTACCGTGTCCACGTTTCGCGTATTCACCTTGATGCGCAAGTCTGTTTCCGTCCATGATTTAATATAAAACTATTAACGATGACTTCACATTTCTCTGACACAAATACAAATTAAAGTACATTCTTAAAACAAACATCTGAGGAATATACTCAAAGGATCCAGTTTTATGGAGAGTTGTGTCATGCTATGATAGCAGATAATTCAAGAAACTATAAAACCCAATATTGAAAGCGTTTTTTTAACACTGTCAACAGGTCATCCCTTCGGAAACAACTCTATGCAAAATTTATTCAGATACCACCTATAGGAGCTAAATAAATGAAATTCAACATGAAATTGGTGATGCACATCGTTGTAAATCAGTTGATTAAACTACAGATGCATTTGATAGATACATAGAAAATTTAATTATCGGAAAATTGTACCCAGGTACGCCATCCCCATCCAAGCAGCTTCTCAAATCCAACAGGCAAACAATCGCTCATTTTGTTAGCAATGGACTGAAAGTACACTATTCCAATAATTATGACGAAACAAAAGTTATTCTTGCCTACACAGATACCGCAACATACATGGTGGCTGTAATGGAGTTATTTAATGTGTTCTTTCCTTCTATAATGCATGCGACATGCCTTGCTCACTGTTTCAATTTATAGCAGAGAAAGTGAGAGTAAAATTTCCTAAAGTTAACCGTCTTATCTCAACGCTGAAGAAGGTTTTTATCAAGGCTCCATCAAGAATACAAGATTTTCGAGAAGTGTTTCCTGACGTTTCTCTGCCGCTTTAACCCTCTTAACCCTCCGGGGAACATGAGGAGCAGAGTACTTCAATACACATTTTTTACAAAAACAGCATGTTGTTCAGGACCTACCCAAGGATGCTGCTTGTGTTACTTTAGAAAAACAGTTATTTCAAGATCAACCTATACCACGAGATTAATCTTACATTAGGTCCCATTTCTCATTTCTTGTTAAAATTATAGTCGAATTGGAAGGATCAGGACCACGATCTCTGAAACCATGAGATTAGTGGAATAGGTGAAACAAACAAAGAAGTGCCAGGTACCATTAGGGAAAATTGGCTTACAAATGAAGAATGTTCTTCAAACGAATAATGGTCTGAGGGATCTACGCACTACAGCACATATTCTGGCAGGTAATTCCAAGACGCTTGCTGGTAGCATTCCGATTGAGCACATGTCGAGATTGAAGCATACCCCCATCACTTCTATTGTCGTAGAACGATCGTTCATGGCGTATACTGATCTTGACCAATAAGAAACATTCATTTTCTTTTGACAATTTGGAGAAAGTATTAGTAATTTATTGTACGACAAAATGTGGAACTAATAATTCTAACTAGAGAAGAAACAATTAAACCTTTTCATAAATAGTAGTATCGTACACAATACTGATTCTATATAATATTGACTTGTAGTTGGAGCTTTGAAAAATATATTATGACGCCCCGTCTATGTACTGTCGCACCGTATCGGGTGTTCAAAAACCGCGCGCCTAGACAGAGCTCTATGACCATGGAGCTCCGACATGCGACGGTTATCAGTTAAGGAGATCGTGCCTGGCGAGGGGGGGAGAAAGTTAAAGCAGTGGGCAGTAGACAAGTAGAGGTTGAGACGGCGAGAGGTACGCCCGACGGTAAGATAGATAGACATTTTTGGCGAGAAATTGTACGGGCATGGTATTGCTCGCGGAAGTTGTGATTTATTAGTGACGATTGCTGAAGTAAAGAATTTCGAAACTGTTAAAGCTTGTGGGAGGAATAATGTTTCGCAGATTGGTGAGATTGTAAAAATTAAAACTAATTGCGGTGAGAACGGAACGAGTCAGAAGATCTTCTGGTGATTGGACTGTGGACGGAGGCGAGCGGCGTGCCGGATCGCGGACTCTTCCCCGACACGAGCGGCCGGTGCCGCCGTTTTCAAGGTTGACCTGGCCGAGGACGAAGAACCGAGCCACGCCTGCGATAAGTACTCCCAGAAATATTTAACTGTTATTAAGTTGCAGAATCATTAAGTTGGGTATAAAACGACGGATTCGGTGGTATAACGGTGAGCGTACCGGACTGTGGTACCAGAGTTTGCGGGTTCAAACCCGATCGAAACCGTGGATTTTTAAGGGCGAGAAAATCCTTCCTACGCCTTCCTTCGGAGGGGAAGGAAAGCCGGCTGTCCCATGTAGTAGATTTACATGTAAAAATATCCTCAAGCCTAAAAGAAGCCTCTGAGCAAAATTAAGATCCGCCTGTTTCGTCGCCTAATACCTCCTTTCTCCGCTAGGTGGTGAAAGGAGCGTAGCGGAATTTGCGGGCCTGATGGCCCGAGTCTCGCCACGTGAAATAAGACATTAACTAACTAACTAAAACGAACTGATGAAAGGCGAGACTTTGTTAAAACTTTGAGTTTCAAGGAGTCGATATGTCGATCATTAAAGTGATTATTTTTGTCAATGGTGAACATTGTTTCGAGGCGAGGGACTTGTGCTAGAGAGAGAATGGAGAATTGAAGGAATTCAACTTAATAACATCCATTGTGCGTAAATTAAGGGTGTATGGCCTGGGATTAAGAATGAGGCACCATGCGGGTTAAAAATAAAGACATGCAGTTGGAGAGTTGAGATTCGTGTCAGGTAGCAGGAAACTGTGATTTCTTTTGTGATGAAACCGTTTCTCGTGGCTTATGGTGGTGGGAGATTACAATAATAATTTTTTTTGTAACTAAAGTGTTAATCATTTTTTAAGGTACATCGTACGATGTAGTGTTGAATTTTCGTGTTAAGTTTCGTGTTAAGTTAAGCGCCGGTGGCGCTAGCCGAATGCGTTTACTACGCTCCGTGAAGTCACGAAGGTTAAGCGCATTCGAGCATCGCGGGTTCGTGGTTGGGTGACCGGCCAGGAACCCGGGGATCTAACGCCGTCGAGCCCCTGGCCGAAGGGATAAAAGGCACTGACTGACTGCGACGTGACGAGACTTGACTAATATTAAAAGTAAAGCACGTTAATGCAGGATTACTCCGAGAAGTGCAAAGCGCTCAACGCCCCTTAAGGGGCTTGGAGACGCGTTGCGTCAAGGTGAAGACGCAACAAATTTAAAAAAAAAAAAAAAGGAAGTTGTGTGGGATAGTTGGATCTATGGTACCAAGCGAAGTTGGTTTACCGGTCATTGATTATGATGTTGTGAATTTTTAAATGTTTTGTTGTTCAGTACGACTTGAATTTGACGCATTAGATTATCATTGCACTTTGTGGAGAACATTATCTTTGTGTTTTGTTATGGTTTTCGTTGTTTTTGGTGGTATAGGAAGCCTCATGCTTTATGCGCATTAAGACACTACGACAAATTTGTGACATTTGTGCTGATAGGTCAGGATGGTGACAGACACCCATGTATAGACCATTTATCATTAAACGTTATTGCTTGTTTTCAAAAATGCACTTTTTTTGTTGGAAGCAAAGAGTATATCTCAGAGATGGCACTCAATGTTAAACAGAAAAGCATTATTTGCCCAACTTCTGGTGCCACATTTTGCAATCGTATTGATTTCTATTGGGAAAATGGACAGCCAATAGCGTAGAAATAACCGGAAAATTTGAAAAAAACAGGTATGCGGGAATTTTAAAATTTTCTCCATATTCACTCCATATATTTCTCCAAAATCACTCCCCGTCTTTTAAACCTTAACTTATCAAAAAATAACAAAAATAATTGTAAGGATTTTATGGAAGAAAAATCGAATTACGGCAGTAAAATCTAGTATTTATTGAACATATTGACAAAACACAATTTTATAATTTCAATAGCATTAACAATTCTGTTATACATAAGGCAATAAACACAGTACACGAGTTCAAAGGCAACTTTACTTGCTTAGAGACATGTCAAATTAATGTGAATACTATGGAATACTACTTTATTACAGAGTACTGTTTATGAACAGTGCTTAAAAGAAACAAATAAAAATATTATCACACCGTTGCTCAGGTAAAACAAATTGTTACGATACAGTTGGTAAAAGTGCCATTTTATTTTGTGAGTAGGAAAGGTGGTGACATAAGGCCAATAGTCCTACGTGTGCCCCAACCCTACGAGCAAAATAAAACCACTTTCACCGTGAGTCTTTAATCAGTATTACTGCCTTTCATTTTACTTTAATTCAAAATATAAATCGCCTAATTATGTACTGTTACACAAAGGTCAGCAGTAGCTGATTAGATCAGATGATAGTATTATGTTTGTTTCTTGGTTTAACAGTTGTATCTGAGCATTGAGCATTGTGCCATTTTTAGCACTAGTGCTAAAAATTGAACTTTTAGCATGTTGACCAAATCTTAAACGTAACTGCACTTACTAGTGGCTTTAGATATAATAAAAATAACAAACATTTTATTTTTTTAATCTACTTTTTCTTACAAGGTTTAACAATCTATCTTTCCAGATTCAATTTTATCGAGATGCATTGTAATGTCACATTTTTTAACCAATGTCACATTTTTTAACCATTGCATTATAACATCACATTTTTTAACCAATGAGTGGAATTTCCAATTGTCCAGCTTTGATCCAAAATGTTCATTAAAACAGAATACTGCATTTAAAACTAGAGCTCAGCTGTTTATGACCTACAGATGTTGAAAATAAAGGTGTATTTACAATTTAACATTTATGAAAATATATCCAAAAATATGACTTGGAAAACTATATTTTTTACAATACCTCATCAGAGTTCCAAGTAATATTTATTTGGTTGTAATCTATTAAATGAGATCTCTTTGGACCTTCTATTACATTTTTTGTGGTTTAGCTCATCTTGGTACCCCCACTACTTAGTACCGGTGACCAAAAATGTGCATGATATTATGTTCAATTTAAAATGAAATTGATTATTTGATATTCACAATTCTATTGCATGCAATTAGAGTACACACTGATCTTAATGTTCCATCACTTATACTATTACGAACTGTCAGATCAGAAGAGGTGTCTGCAAAAACTTTGTGGAGAATTAAGAAAGTCATTTACTGCTTATAACAATAATTCTTTAAAATTTTCTCTCTGACTCGTCAAAGAAAATAATTTTAAAAACAAAATTATCTCTTCATGTTATCTTACATTATTGGGGTATACTTTCATAATTAAAATTATAGATCAACATTATTTTCACTCTTATGAATCATTTCCATGCCTTTTTAACTGCAAAATTCAGAATATCGGCAATAATCTTTCACATTTTTTTCATGCCAGTCTACCTGCATTACCAATCTGGTAAATATTCCCTAATAATAAATAAGAGCACGAAAAAGGCTAGCAAATATATCTGCATTGTACTTGATGTACCAGCATTCTGAAAGGCAGAAGAACCTGTAACAATCAATAATAAATTATTACCAATACACAATGGTTTCAGTAGCATACTTCTATTTGCATTTCAGACACATCCAGCAAACTCACCATTTTCAGTATGAACTGCTGCCTGAGCACAAGGATCTGAAAATTTAAAAAAAATGCTGGTAAGACTCTTTAAACTATCTACTGTTGTGTAATGAAAATTAATATCCCCAAAACAAAATTGTATGTTCATTTGCAATCTTCAAAAAATCTGTCCTCTTAGAAGCTCTATTGCTAAGAGGGACAGATGAACTACAAAAGTAAACAATAAAAAAAGAGTTAAACTATGTTACACTTTGGACAGATGAATTCTATTTTATAAAATCTTACCAATTACAACCATTGAAGTTGGTGACATCTCAATGGGCTCAAACAAGGGATCTGAAAATGAACATAAACATAAAAAAGAAGTTCCACAATTTTCAGCTAAATTATTTGAATGCCCTTTCAAGACAAACATTTACCACGAATACTGTCATCAAGGGTATCGGGCACATTTCCTGCAGCAAACCATAGTTTCAATACCCACAAATGATGAATAATTATTCCAAGTTTTCAGTAGTATTATTGTTCCCAGTTACATGTTGTTGCACAAAATGCTCTTTGCATATTGACTCACTAATGGTTAAATGTGCATTTGGCGAGAGCTGGTTCCCAATATCTTTTAGCCATTCTGCCTCTAAAATACAAATTATTTATTTTACAGACGTAATTTAGAAAAATACTGACAGCATTAATCAAATTACAACGTAAGGCATAACAACGTTAGGTACGAAAAATTAAACTCACTTTTTCTCATTTCTTGGAAACCCAAATCACCGCGTTTTAATGGCTAATTTTGTTTGGAATTTGTGCAATTGGACATTTTCTTGTAGTCATAACACGCACTTGAGACAATGCTATGCAACTGTAAATGACTAGATTTCTTTCCTAAACTCAAAGTAACTGGTGGCTAGAGACCGTTAACGGTCCCACAATAAGCATCACTCGTATAGCTCACACAGCCTACGCTCCTGGAGACAGAAATTCAACCGAAATCAACCAGCAGAGATAGCACAAACTATGAAAATGAGTAGTGCACAGATTCACCGTCAGAGCGCGTTGGTGAAAATACGATTGTATATGGCGTCGCGCGTCAAAATTCAAGTAACAACTTCCGGTCTATCTAGTGACAGACGAGTCGTTGGAAGTACGCGGGACAACGCAGACAAGAATTTTGCCCTTAGTCCCCGATATCCATTCTAGGAAATCTTCAAATAAATTTCCATCCTCTAGTCGACGAACCACGGGCAGTGCGACCCGTGCCTCCGCTGCCTGCCAGAGCGTTGCGTCACAATATATAATAAATTGTAAAAATGTGTAATTTTTTTGTATTTCTTGTTTTGTTTGTGCGTATTCAACCATTTAAAAAGCCTAATTGAGATACTGAAAGAACCTATTTTAGGTACTTAAACGCACATGTTAAAACTTAAAAATGAAGAATCTAGTAATAACACAATACTTCGTACAAACAATCTTTGAGTAGTCACTAACACCCGCTCTTGCAGCACGGAATTGCTGAAAATTGTGGCGGAACGACGGAACGCAGAGAGTCGCTCCAAGCTTCAGCGACAGGGAGAGAGAGAAAAGGAAGGAAAATCCGCTGGGCGATGGAGGAGAATTTACGGCCGCGGCTGCACTCTGGCATCACTATAAAAACCATGGGCGACCTTCAAATATTCTCCACCCCTTGAAAAGTTGATACCGCCTTTGCGGATGCGGTACCCTCATAACCCGTAAACTTGTAGAAATTGCTTTTCAAAAGCTTCGCTATTTTTCAACAAAATGCAGGGAGAATGTCTGGCGTGCATCAAGACAATGGCTCTTAGCACACACGTGACTGATGTTCGTCAAACTTTTTGTTCTCTGGGTTCAAAATTAGAACGGGAAAAATTCACGAGTATATCGACGTTCCTCTAATCACAATTTGACTCTATTCCACATCACATTGCAAGAACACCTCAACGCTTGGCCTAAACCATTCTTTCGGCAGCAAAGCAAAACAATTGAATGGCTAAAGCAACACATTCGTTTTAGGGGTTTTAAAACATTGCCAACAATCTCATGAAATAACTTTTGCTAAATATACCTATTGATTTCGAGTATACTGATAATTATTACAAAGGTAACATTAAATACAAGTCAAAAGGTATTTCATCATGAATTCGAAAGTAATAGCACTGTTGTCAGACAAGACTCATTCGTAGGAATTTAAAAAAAACGTTTCAACTTCTCGCATGTATTCCATTTGAATCGTAAAAGTATTTATGATGACAAATTAGAGGTTTTATAACATTTAGTGGCAACTAATGCATGTGAAAATCAACTTTGAATTTCTTACAACAAATTTGGTGTTGTAGCGCCACTGGTTTCTTCCTATACACGGGAAAGTCGTCTTCTAAAATATTAATTGATGTATGGACACTTAAAAGCTATGTACACTAGTCCCGTAAGTGTGGTTCATGTACTTTCCTGCTTAAACAAACTAGATTTTACCCCTAGAGTTTATAGAAGATATGTAGATGACACTTTTCTAATCAACAAAAATAACACTCATGTTCTTCATACCTTTAATAGTTACCACAACAGATTATAGTTTACACTTGAAATAGAACTGGATAACACGTTGATTGTTGAGTTTCTGAGAACTGGCAACCATACAAAAACTAGTATAGGAAACCTACCTTTTAAAGAAGGTATTTTAATTTTTATTCTAACCATTTGAATCAACTAGGCAGGTAACCCATGTAGTTACCTGCCTAGTTAATAGAGCTGTTTCGTTGTGTGATGAGCGGTTCCATGATTACCAATTCTATGTGTGATGAGCAGTTCCATAGTTTATCAAACAAATTCCAACCAAAATGATTATCTCTGTGATTTCGTCGATACAATAATCACTCAATGTATTTTGAAAATAAAAAATGCAGATCAACATATAGAGGACATTAGAAGGGTAGCGAATTCTGACAACCTAAGACATGGATAATCCTTTGCGACCATAAATAATATACTGAAGAGGTTATATACATACATATACAGGTTAACGGGGCTTGGTTAGTAGGATCAAAATTAAAAAAAGAAATTGTCGCGTCCTTAATATTATCATTATCGACGCACCGCGTCTCTTCGCCCCTTGTCGAGCCTTGAGCGCGGAGTAATCCTTCATTAACATTTCGTATGCAAGCCTCATCTCGTCAGTCGGTTGTCAAGAGGACCGCCAAGTAGTATCTCCGTGTACGCGCCTCGTACCACGCGCTCCTGGGTCACTACCCTGCGGCCAGAATTGGGAATGAAATGGGATGGGGATAGGATGTAGAACACTTCACAGGGCTTGGACTAGCCCTTGCGAAGCAGCAAAACTCGTTTTGTTGCAACAAATATCTCATGAGATTGACGGGAATCGAACCGAGACCTCAGTGGTGAAAGCAACTTTTCGATGAGCCACGAGCGAGTTTTTTTAAAACAGGGTTGTTTGCCAAAGTGTCTGAAAAGGATTTCCTCCAAGAAAGTTATTTCGTCCAATACAGTCTATCATAATGTCAAAACAGAAAAAGACGAACTTCATCATCATCTTCAACGTCTCGACCGAACGGTCAGTGCCGGCTCAATGGTCCACCGTTTTCTTGGCCTCCCGGGATCTCATTTTCTAAGAGGTCGATATTTCCATGCCTTTTGAGGAAGTCGACTTCCATTCTATTTAGATGCTGGGTCTAATTTCTTTTATACTTTTGGATTTGATCGAGGACTGATACAACTTTAGCTCTTTTCGGATATTTTCGTTTCTTTCGTGATCAATTTTCGTACAACCTTTTACTGCCCTCAGAAACTTCATCTCTGAAGCCTGTATTCTGCTCATTTCTTTTTGTTTCAAAACCCAGCATTCGCTACCATGTAGCAGGGTTGGTATTATCATTGTCTTATAGAATTTTAACTGTGTGTCTTTTCAGGTGTTCTTACCAAGTGTTCTTCTTATGGTTCCACACATTAGCTGGAACAACACAAAAGACAAACTTAGTAAAGAAAATAGTACCAATGTGGCTTACAGAATTAAATGTAACATCCAAGACTGTGATAATGTCTATACCAAACAAAGCCCCATTTGAACACAAGACACAGAAGAAAGTGAGAAAAAAAGATGTTGCAAATGTCCTTCGGAGCATGTTCAGGGTTCTAGTCATGATATGGATTGGAAGAATTTAGATATCTTAGACCATGTGTCAACAAAAGGAAAAAACATCTAAACATTTTCTCCCCATCTTACAAAATGGGGACAGAAAGTGTGTGAACATTCATTTCAGCGCAATTAGCACAAACAGTGCAATTATCATGCAGAGAAAAGTTTGCAAGGCGAAATGACAAAACGAAACTGTAATTCTACGTATAGTTACATCATTATCATACCACCCATTTCTACAAGGAATGTAATAATAATAATAATAATAATAATAATAATAATAATAATATCATCAAAAATAAAGCCATCACATCACAACTTCACGATGCAGTCCATCATGCACACGATAATGACACCCCTCTCCACCTTAGACGTCACATGAATCTGCAACAATCATGGGACGACAAAATATACAAATTGAAGAAGAAGTCACCTCACGGTGTGTACCCAGCAGTAATAGCCAAACAAACGGTAGACTCTCACCTGTCGTACAAATGGCTCACTGTACGGTACTTATAACCAGAGAGTGAAGGGCTTATTGTGGCAATACAGGATTAAATAACAGCAACAAAAATGACCTAAAATGCGTAGTAAAAGATGGTAAACGACTAGTGCTGAATATGAGGCTAAGGTCCTGAAAGAATCCAGCACATATTAGCAAGCTGTAGTATGTTAACACTCACTGAATATAAACTGAGGCATGACAACGTAGGGCGAATTATCCACGCCAAACTTGTCAAGATATATGGCTTCCTGTAGGATAACACACCATACTACCAGTACCAATCACAAATGGTCCTAGAAAAGGAGACCTACAAATTATATTGGAACTGCAGCATTTTGACGGATAAAATCATCCGGAGATCACCATCTGGAATAAGACAACCAAGATGATCTGGCTTATAGACTTTGCTGTCGTAAGAATGCCTTTAACACTAATACCATCATGACAATCTATCACACGAAGATGGAAAAATATA
Source organism: Teleogryllus occipitalis (assembly GCA_011170035.1). Taxonomy (NCBI): domain Eukaryota; kingdom Metazoa; phylum Arthropoda; class Insecta; order Orthoptera; family Gryllidae; genus Teleogryllus; species Teleogryllus occipitalis. Next base: position 42,474 of record BLKR01006626.1, on the reverse strand, counting down.
TAGAGAACTGGTCCACAATATGAGGGAAGAATGGGCTCTGGCACGTGCCGAGATCATACCCATAGTATTGTCAGCCACTGGCGTCGTCACGAAGGTCACCATTAAGGGATTGGAGGATCTGGACATCAATAAAAATATGATCAACATACAGAAAGCTGTAATCATCAAAACGTGCTCTATGGTTCATTCATGGGTGATAATATGTAGAAATTATGTAATTTTGATATGTGTAATAATTTGGTAACAGTTATTTTATTTAATTTAATTTAATATAAAATAATTTAACAATTATTTAATTTAACACGTGAAATTCATGCATCATATTGAAATAATCTGCAATTTATATACTCAAACAAAATAACTCGAGGAATCTGAAAAGGAAATATCTATTTATCTTGCTACTTTATTGCTAGAATTGGCTCAATGAAAAATCATATATGCATTTCACAAAAACATGGAAATTTATTAAACAATTTAAAACAATTATTTATATTGTATAACTTTACCCAAAATAAAAATTAAATGTTTGTCATGACCGTTCCAACCTCATGTCTTCGCGCGCTTTTTTCGGCCATCTTCATCCGAGATGGACGCCGCCGTCCTCAGGTCCAGACACCATCTTATCTCTTCATTTCTCGGAAGCTAACTTTAATCACCGTTCATCAAATCAATAAACTATTTGCTGCTAATATTCCAGTCCAACCACTGACAACTTCGCCCAAGCCCTCAATGTCCCTCCAACTCGTTCACATGAAATATTTTAAGTTCCACTGTCACACTTAGTTCCAATTTTGATGTTTACTCAACATCCATTCCCTAGTAGATGCTTACAAGTCCCCAAAGAAAAAAAAACTCCTAACATTAATTGGAGCACGATCCGTTCATGAGCACGGCATCAGTCAGAATGAATGTCTCTCGTATTCTTTCAGTCCTGCAAAGCTCGGTTCATAAATTCGATTGTTTATTTGCAGATAACATTTGTTATACTTTCGTACCTAGCCAATCTCTAAATTTTTTGCAAAACGAACTAGCCGTCTTCACGACTGTCACTGCTTTTTCGGCCAATCCCAGAATTCTATATAGAATTAGCTAGCCGTCTCCGCGATTGTCACTCCATGAACATGTTGACCTTGACGACGGCTCGCTTACCGTTGCTATGCTAGCATATTCACATAATTTATCCCCTTTAATTGACGCCATTTAAAATAAATATTGTACAATATTCAGTGACATATTGGTATGTCACAATATAAAGCCTTTGAACTTGTGCAACACCAGAGAACTCGCTCAAAATATAATCACATAGCATCTAACTACATACAATTGCCATTCGATGGCTTAAAATGACATCACGAAAAAAGTGCGACGTATTCAGAGCTCTCAGACCACATTCCTTGACGTCTTCAAACAAGTTTCCAGTCATAAAAGAAGGCGACACTCCGCTAGACAACATCACATACCACCGTCTTCGCCGTCTTACCTGGATCTCTCCCGTGGCCGCCAGCTGAGCCCTCGAGAAGGGGAAGGGTGTGGGTGGGGTGGCGTGGGGCGGCGTGGGAGGCAGCGTGTCAGCCCCGCTCGCCGCAAGAAGGCGCGGCTCCCCGGCGGCTGCAGCAGCCATCTAATGGAGGAGCCTTCTCCTACCATACGCCTTGAGACAGCTACCTCCAAACGCCTTGCCATTCGACGCACGTCTAATACAATCTATCTCTCTCTATCTCTCTCTATCTCTCTCTATCTCTCTCTATCTCTCTCTATCTCTCTCTATCTCTCTCTATCTCTCTCTATCTCTCTCTATCTCTCTCTATCTCTCTCTATCTCTCTATATCTCTCTATATCTCTCTATATCTCTCTATATCTCTCTATATCTCTCTATATCTCTCTATATCTCTCTATATCTCTCTATATCTCTCTATATCTCTCTATATCTCTCTATATCTCTCTATATCTCTCTATATCTCTCTATATCTCTCTATATCTCTCTCTATCTCTCTATATCTCTCTCATTTATTTATTTATTTATATGAGAGAGACGGAGAAAGACAGTGATAACTACTGAGTGATATAGAGTGAAGTGATGAAGAGTAAAGATTGAACGGGCAGCAGTGTGTGGGACGAGGCAAAACGTGAACGTGTGGACACGTGTGCGGCAGATTAAGCATGAATAAGATGGACATAGCAAGCCGTCATCGGTGGGTATAATAAATGGGCTTGGAGGAACTGGAAATAATGCAAAGAGACAAAGTGCGTCGTAGCATCACCATTAGTATTAGTGGCGCGTGAGAAATCCACACTGTAAGCGAGCAGAAAACCACGTGCGCGACCCAATAACAGAGTTTAAATCGGAACATGTTTGTTCGCTGGAGTGTCGCATACGGTTATAACAATAGTAAAATACACAGGAATCTAGTCATGTGGGATAACCGTTGCTGAATTGGCGGCGAGTGGACATCGCCGTGCCCGACCAAGCGCAATCGCTGCGTGGGAAATGAACAGGCGGCCGGCGAGGGGCGACGCCAAAGCCACGAGGCGCGCGAGGCGGTGCCGACTCATCACGTCACGCGGGCACATCCGGAGACGATGAGCTTGAAGGAATCCGATACGCAACAAAGAAAATAGTAAGATTGTTCCTAGTTGCAGCCAATTATTACGTTGTAAAAGAAGCAAGTGAGTGTAGGAAAGGGAATAGACGATTGTGATATGCATATAATGCGGTATTACATGGAGCAATAGATAAGTTGAATTAATGTGGGGTACAGAAAGGGTATTTTGGAAGGGCTTGTATTGTTTTGTAAATAGAACGAACAAATGTTGCATTTATGTGGTGATTTCGGTTCAGTCGATGCAAAGGGAGCTCCCATTCATAGTATGAAATGTATATTTAATACTGAAGAAAAAAACATTAGTGTTTATTAGCAATATGCTTTTACGTAATAAAAGAATTAAAACTGTGAATAGGAAATATTTTTATTAATCAAAATTATAGTTTGTGATTAAAAGCATTATTTGAGTGCAGGAGTAATGTCATATTTGTCAGTATCATGAGTAATTCATTAATGACAAACGATAATTAATAAGACATTCTAAATATTTAATGAAACGATTAGTGCAATATTTTGTTTAATATATATTATAGTTTCTTGTAATAAAGTGTTAATGTTTTGTTCTTATGGGTTTTTCCATGTTTGTGCAACCTCACGAGCCCTTACGAACATTTTTCCCAAGGCAGTTCACCACATGGATCATTGCGCTCTAAGCTCTCAAGAAGCAGCACACCTACATCTCGAAACAATATTTCATCTGGTCATCCTGCTGGTACGCCAGTCTCCAGTGATTTTGATAAAAATCAGTCGTGACGCTACAGAGCCTTTCTGCTCTTTCAATAATTTATTTTAATTACGGTGATGTTCTGTATTTTGACAGTGCTTGTTTATCTTTTTGGAAACTCATTTCAGTGTATGGTATTTTCAAATGTTTGTAGTTAATATATTATAAAGAATACGTTTTATTATTTAATGTGTTTACCATTGTTTAACATCATTAAAAGAATTTGATATCTGTTGCAGTAGTATTGTGACACACTTTTTTCAGTTTTTTCTAAAGGTTATGTCATTCTAAAATATCTTATAAAATACAGTTGTAGATTGTTATATTTGTAAAATCAAGATACTGGCAAGGTCATAAGTGTCTTATTTTTCTTTCAATTAAAGTGAAATTCAAATGTTAATAATTCCCTCACAGGTATAACATTTAATTCTATATATGAAAGTAATATATTTTTAAGTTTTATGTAATATTGGAAGTAAGCACTGCAACACAATGGAGTGCCCAACTAGGCGGAAAATTTAGTGCGATTGTCAACGGCGGAAAATGTGCTAACACCATCAACCACATAATTTTGCATAAACCTAATTTTTGTAATTTCTCAAGTCTGGAGTGTCGATGAATGTTCTGCTTTTTAGTATTCTCACAAATGGTGTGAGGTAAGCGTAAATCCAACACCTGGGAATCAAGAAATTCGTTAAAGTACAAAGCCTATCGCGAGCTAAATGGACGGAATCACTGATGTTCTGCTGTCAGTGGAAGAGGCAGAGCATAACAACATATGATGGTACATCGTTAAGAATTTGTACTCGCTGTCTATAAGTGATAACAACAGTACAACATTTTCGATCAAACCATTTTTCAACATACACTGTGGGCACAATACTTTTCAGTGTACTTGGTTCATCATAGAACCATCTTTCCCTTTACCATCAGAAAAAAGATTTTTTTAAGCCATATGAACACTACTTCCTCACCTGTAGGTCGGAGGCAAATATTAAGCCTCTTAATGCATCTTTAACTGGATCAAACAGATGATAATTTGACGTGACAAGATTGAAATTATAGTCGGAATGCTTTGACACCCTGAAATGTAGATATTGAAGAGCTTGCGCGAGTTATGTACACAGTCTCCTGAGTCACGTACGACAGGGGAAGTACGCCAGAAGGGGGGGTAAAAAAACGTCCGCCAGAGAAGACCTCGGCGCCCGGCAGAACAAACGGGAGCGCTTGTCTGTTTGCTGCATAAGCCAGCGGAGGCCCTAGGACCTTGCCCCGTCTGCCTGCCTCTTGCCCATCCCGACCTTTGGTCTTCCCCGACCTCTGGTCATCCCTAACCTTTACTTCTCCTCCCTTCTCTCTCTTCCCTCCTCTGCTCCACGGCTCATAACGTAGATATACAGATTCCCCTTATGATTGGAGCATATAAATACTGTAAGTTCGAGCTCTTGTCAGCTCAGGCTTTGTGTTGCTTCCGACCGGCGTATACGCCGCTATTAAATACAGTGAAATTTCTTCCTTGTGCATCATTCACGTCAACGTGTGCTAGCCTCTCCACAAGTCAACCTTCAGCCTCTCCTCAAGTCGTCATCGGAGTTGAACTAAAGTCCCCTCAGGATTTTCACTTTGCCCAGTCATCAGGATCGAAGACATAAACAATGTCGCACCTTCTCTGCCTTTTGTCACCCTTTTTGGACTTCGAATTCTAATCGATCGCGGAGCAAGCAACTCTGTCATGAACCCATCTGTTGCATACTCACTCTTTCCAGATTGTATTTTTAAAGAGCTTTTCTCTATCCAGTCCATACATGCGGAAAGCATTGGTAGTGACAGTGTAATGTTTCCTTTTTTTCGGAATATGATATAGACTCTCAAGTGAAGTTTAGATTCATGCAATGGCATAGTTATTTCGACGCGCTAATTGGAACCACAGATTTTATCAAACTAGGGATCACAATAAATTACAATGAGAGTACTATTACCTGAAACGATAAAATCATACCGTTTCATATTCATTCTTCTTGCAAGCAAAGCGATTTCCTTGCTGATCATTATCTCAGTTTCGTGCCAATTCCAGGAAATGTTAAACAAGGTTGTGTATATTCCTTCTTTTGTCCATCAAAATTGTTACTTCTCAGATGCAATATTAACTGTGGAAGATTACTCTGTCATATATCCGACGGAATATCTCGTCGAATTGAATTTTGAACAGCTAGTTCTAGTAGAACCTCTAGATGACGTCATAATTCAACCTGTCGAAACAAACTCTATTTCGAACACAGATATTAGAGAATTCTTTCGCACGTAGCACACGAACGATGCGGAAAGAGATGCTATATTTAAAGTTTGTAATGAATTTTCTGAGGTTTTCTTTTACCCCGAATGTGATATTTCATTCACAAGTGCTCTAAAGCAGTACGAAGGACGACGGACGAAGGTCCAGTTCATAGAAAAAATTATCGCTACTCTCCCGCCCTTAAAGATATTATCAAAGCCGAAGTGCAGAAACTCGTCGACCACGGCGTCGTCATTCCCAGTGAGTCACCTTATTGTAATCCCGTGTGGGCGTTCCTAAGGAAACAGACGCCTCGGGGCAAAAGAAGTGAAGATTAGTAATCGATTTCAGTGACCTCAATAAAAAGACAAAAGGGGATAAGTAACCTTTGCCCCGCATGGAGCAAATGCTTGATAATCTCGGGAAATGTCAATATTTTTGCACCCTTGATCTCGCACAGAGGTTTCATCAGATTGAATTAGACCCGCCTTCTTCAGAACATTGTTTCAACATTGTTTATCATGCCACCACCCCTTTAAACTCGCCCTCCAACTCCCCCGTGGAACGTTTCAACTCCACCATTTTAGAAAAACTACGCATTCTTGGAAGCAAGGATACGGCCAGCTCTCTGAATCACCTAGTGTTTGACGTCATTACTCTGTATAATTCCTCCATTCACTCAACCACCAACAGAACATCTTTTTCAGTTACAATAGGTAGCCACTATAATCCTCCGAATCACGTTTTCTCCCCCACACCGAAATTAGAAGAATATATTCTAGACAAAGTATCTCAGGTACAAAAACTAGCAGCCCTAAACCCGCCAATGCGAAGCCAACCCTTTCACCATCACTATAAGATAGGTGACATTGTCTACGTCATCGACCCCTTAACCCGCAACCGAAAATCACGTAACCTCTATAGAACAGGCAAAATCATTAAAATAGAAGGCAACGAAATTCACTGTGGCATGAAAAATGGCAAAATCCATGTTTCACATTTTCGACAAGTGAAAACTAAAAGAAAACACACTTTCAGATCCGCCGCCCGAGGGCACGGGATAAAATCAACAAAAATTGAATCGCTAGGATTCTACGCCGACCCTCTTGGACCAGCTGTGATCACCACCCGCTATCACAAGTTTATGTTTCACCTTAACCTTACCACTTTAATAGATTATTTTAATATAATTCAGGATGCATCTGCATCTCTCAAAAATAATAGCAACAGCACGTTCCCATTCTTATTTTACGAACTTTCGCAGTCGCTCCGACACACGGAAGAACACCTCGGAAAACTGATTACCTTACCCAATCGTAACAAAAGTGGTCTAATTAATGGGCTCGGCACCCTCGTTAAATTCATATCTTGCAACCTGGACCAAAACGACTATGATAATCTTGAGTCCCAAATTTAGACACCCCAAACCGATGAAAGTCATGAAATCCAGCGCATCAATCGCCTGGTCTCATTCAGCAACTCTCTCTCAAAAATTCTATAACGAGATGAACCGATTAAATTTTAACTTGGCTATTATCGAATAAATGTTATCTCAGCAAGAATTTAAAATAGATATACTGAAACATTACCGATATATAGTGATGTGTTTAAAGAGACTTTCGAACATTATATTAACTCTAGAAAATATTGTGAGCCTCTCGTTTACCGATGTGACAAATCTGCAATTATCCTCCTATGAAGATATCTCTACCATAGTGCAACACCTACGTGACATCTACCCGGAACGTGCATCAATTAAGACGGACCCTTATCATCCACATGAAAACTTAAAGTTCGCTAAAACAAACGTCATGATGGCTCATGATTTGGTCCTCATCCCATCAGTAACAACAACCGATGGTTTATTTGTATTTATTATTAATTGTACGCAGTCACATCCACCCCACAGTGAATAATGTTGTGCTGATTCCTCCGGAGAAATAGCTCCAGAGGTCAACGGCCAAGTGGGCCACTAGTGCATGTGCTAAAGGAACTCTGACGTATGTGTGTCCTCATTACAATCTTCATTCTACAGCGTGCAACTTGACGAAAACTGCATGCCGTGTCTTTGCCCACGTCACGAATAATGTTAATATATTCCAATTAATTAATAAAGCAAATAGATTATTTTCCTCTGCTCAGACAGACATGGTGCTCTAATGTTCAAAGTTCCATACAATTACAAGGTTCACACCTATTGTATAGCAACCACAGTTGCCCAATGGCATCCATGGAGTCATCCTCGAACCCCGACCTGTCAATTCTGCTAAAAACATTTTTCACTCCCATATATCCCTCGCACTCCAGTAGTAATGCAGGAGGTCAAAGCTCACTATACCAATTTCTATGTAAATCAACTTAAATTAGACCTCCAGTCCATTATAATACCTGTCCCAATATGGAAATATTTCCTTCTGTTACATATTGTATATATTGTTTTGATTATATGTTCTTTGTGCTATATGTTCAAGCAGCCAATTATTTCCGCAATCAGGCGCCTACGAGATCCATCGCCACCTGTCACTGGGGGCAGTGCCCTTCCACAGGCGCTGGAGGAGTACACAGTCTCCGGAGTCACGTACGCCTGGGGAAAGTCCGCCAGAGAAGCCCCCGGCGCACGGTAGAACAAACGGTAGCACTTATCTGTTTGCTGCATGAGCCAGCGGAGGCCCTAGGACCTTGCCCCATCTGCCTACCTCTTGGCCATCCCGACCTTTGGTCTTCCCCGGCCTCTGGTCATCCCTAACCTTTATTTCTCCTCCCTTCTGTCTCCTCCCTCCTCTGTTCCACGGCTCATAACGTAGATGTACAGATTCCCCTTATGATTGGAGAATATAAATACTGTAGGATCGAGCGCTTGTCAGCTCAGACTTTGTATTGTTTTCGACCCGCGTTCACGCCGCTATTAAATACAGTGAAACTTCTTCCTTGTGTATCATTCACGGCAACGTGAGCTACCCTCAGCTTCTCCTCAACAGAGTTGAACTAACTTTACTCGCCAATGAGGATGCACCAAAAGAATGTCTTTAGACAATCCATTCTGGCAGAACCTGACTAACGTGTACAGGGTTTTTCACTTCTTCAAAAGTCATTCGTGTTTTTATCTTAGGAGTCAGAGGATTGCCTTCTTCGGTATTGGGATCTGAAGTGACAACATGGATAAGAGCACAAAATTTATTGCTTGTTTATCCTTGAAAATAGATTTCATTACAAGGGAGCTTTTTTTCTTTTTTTTCTTTTTTTCTTTTTTTCTTTTTTTTTCTTTCAAAATTCAAGTAGTATATGACTTAGTGTAGAGATCACAGAATTTTGAAAATGTGCACACAATTCACTTTTCTGCATAGCACGTCATACGTAGTTTTAACTGTTTTTTGACGTAAAATAAATAAATAAATAAATAAGTGGAAGAGCCTGGAGATTTTGGTGTTTTCTTATCCTGCACGCTTGTTTGACTGTTTTTGAACAGTTCAATCCGCGCTTAGAGAAAGCATTGCTCTTACATGAGCGCAAAGTTTGGGGTTTTCAGATTTTGAAATCTATTCAGATCCAAAAAAAATCACTAACACGTTCACTCTTTTTAATGGAGAGTGAATGCAAATGGAGAGTGGCACAGCGATATTTACGACGGAGCTGATGCGAACATTAGGTCACAATGCTGAAACTTTCCAAACGTGAACGATATCATCTTAAGTTTGGTAAGTACACAAATCTGTGCAGTCAACCAACAGACGATTACAACACAAATGAAGGTACTTTAACATGTGGTACACTCCACAAATATTTTACTTACAATTTAACTGTAAATTAGAACAAAATAGTTTTAAAGACAGCATTCGCTACTTATGACTTGGCTCTGGCTGACTCAGGCTTTATCTCGAGCTCACCTGGCAACGAAAAGCACTATGCTCGCATTCGCGGCCATTGAACTTTTTTCCTAGGGTTTCTCTCCCGCCAACAGGACGGACGAACGGACGAACGGACGAACGGACGGACGAACGGACGAACGGACGAACGAACGGACGAACGGACGAACGAACGGACGAACGGACGAACGGACGAACGGACGAACGGACGAACGGACGAACGGACGGACGAACGGACGGGCGAACGGACGAACGGACGACGACGGACGAACGGACGAACGGACGAACGGACGAACGGACGAACGGACGAACGGACGAACGGACGAACGGACGAACGGACGAACAGACGAACGGACGAACGGACGAACGGACGAACGGACGAACGGACGAACGGACGAACGGACGAACGGACGAACGGACGAACGGACGAACGGACGGACGACGGACGGACGACGGACGGACGACGGACGGACGACGGACGGACGACGGACGGACGAACGGACGAACGGACGAACGGACGAACGGACGAACGGACGAACGGACGAACGGACGAACGGACGAACGGACGAACGGACGAACGGACGAACGGACGGACGGACGGACGGACGGACGGACGGACGGACGGACGGACGAACGGACGAACGGACGAACGGACGAACGGACGAACGGACGAACGGACGAACGGACGAACGGACGGACGAAGGAAGGAAGGACCGGACGGACGAAGGAAGGAAGGACCGGACGGACGAAGGAAGGAAGGACCGGACGGACCAAGGAAGGAAGGACCGGACGGACCAAGGAAGGAAGGACCGGACGGACCAAGGAAGGAAGGAACGGACGGACGATGGAAGGAACGGACGGATGAACGGAAGACGTCCGTCCGTCCGGCATCCTTGCGAAGTGTAATTGCTTCGCGAAAAGTTTGTCGTTCTAATACAGCCACATCTGCTTATTACCAAGTTTTTTTTTATATTTGTCGATGTAGATATCATTTGTGTTATCAAAGCAACATAGTGAATGTTCAAAGAAACTTTAATACAAGGGCTTGAGACCATTCTTGTCGCAGCGGAAAGGACCGGAGGTACAGAAAATGAAAGAAGCATTTAGCGTCGCCGTGCGTCAAAACTCAAAATATTTGAACACAAAGTTTCAGAAAATAATTGAATTCATTATTACATACGACATGTACGTAGACGAATCAAAAAGTATGTTACACTAGCTCGCCGCGAGATTACGTTGTGTGTCATGACCGTGGCCAATGTGCGAGAAACGCTCAGTGAATGTTCAACGTGACGCATTCAAATGTGGCGCGTGAACTGAATGTTCTCCCCAAATTAGAGATGCGCTCGTTATTTCAAATGGTGAACCGGTTTACACAACCGTCGTTTTTTAAAGCTCAAAAAAGGCAATTCAAGGAAAGCGCATGGGGGCGGGGGGAAATTGAGCGCCAGTGTGATTTTGTTGCACAATAACGCAACACCACAGTCGACCCGCCAAACTTCCAAACTGCTGCAGCGATTCAAGTAGGAGTTATGGCAACACCCAGACCCAACATTCATGTCCAGACTTAGCGCCATGCGATTATCATGTGTTCGGTAAGCTGAAAAAAGATGTTTTTTCGTCTACTTCGACGCAACGCGTCTCTAATCCGCTTCTGGGCGTTGAGCGCTTTGCGCTTTGAGAGTAATCCTCCATTAAAAGCAGCGCGGACGTAATCCTCTATTAATATTATCATATTCATAGGATACGGGTAGGGTTTAGGACACTTCACAGGGGGTTGGACTAGGTCTTGCGAAGCAGCCAAACTCGTTTTGTTGAAACAAATTTCAATTCAGATTGTCCGGAAATCGATGAGACTCGAACACGGGCCTCCTGGGTAAAGGCAAGCGACTTCGCGCTGAGCCACGAGATGGCCACGAGATGACCACGAGAAGATCTCGGTGGACATGATTCCGAATCGGTGAAGAAGTGAAAGCAGCTGACTCAAAGTGATTACACACATGGAGAAAAAACGGTTGCAGTATACCTGATCCTTTATACTGTATCAAGGGAACGCATGATAATATAGGCCCAGCCAGGTTCACTGTTGCTGTGTCGTGACGTAGATTGTTGGAACAAATGGTTGCATCGTAAAGAGTCCCTTGTTACACTCCTCTCAATTCACCTTGTCAGAAGTGCACGGGTAGAAGCTTCCGAGCCCAAGCAACCTTGTCGGAAGAGTTGGCTATCTGCTCGGCGTAAGCGAACAACACAGGTTGGAGGGTCTACCTACCGTCATGACGCATCCCGACGAAACTGATAGAAAGAGCCGCTCTTCCGAGTCGACTTGCACAGCTATACTGGTTGAAGGGCCAGCCGTACGTGTTGCCTTATTTAAGCATTTCTTATGGGTGTTACAAGTACTGATCGTTGACGGGTATAGAATGGGTTATGTGTAGTACTTGCTATTAATAAAATATTCATTATTTATTTCTGATCCAACCACAGATCTGTATATTTTCATACACAACCAGACACCGTAAAAACGAAAATAATTGCATAAAAATTACGCATTTAGTTTTAGTTAAATTTCACAATATATTACACAAAAAGCCTCAAAAGCCTTTAAATTCTGCAGTCTGAGTGTTATTACGGTGAGGTATTATTATGGGGTTAGACAACCCCATAACGCCACCATCAGTTAGGTAAAGAAGCCCACTAACAGAGAGGACTAGGGTACGCGGCGGAGCGACGGCCGGTAAACGCGCCATCTGCCCACAACGTTTCAAACTACGACGCCCGAACTAGTGAGTAATGGTTTTCCGTGAGGTCACGAAAGGAGGAGAATATGCACCCCTCCAACATTTCCCCAGGCGCGAGTAACATAAGTATCGCGGCGCGCCTCGGAGGAACTCTCTTTTACGGCAACTGCGACGGCCACCAGAAGAAACTCTCTTTTACGGCAACTGCGACGGCGACCAGAAGAAGCTCTTTTGCTACAACAGTAACGGCGAGTACAAATAGATAGTATAGGTGTTTACTTTAACTTGATAGTTAAAAGCTAGCTCGGAAAGCGTATCTTAGAAAAGTGAAGTAATTAGGGAATAGAGTGCAAAATCATTCGTTGCAGTCTCAATAATTCGGAGAGCAAGCGAAATAACTGTTTGACGTCGAGATAACTTCAAAGTTGTAAAATTCGCGCAGAAGGACATTAATTAAATCCAGCATCTCACATTGCACGCTGAGACCACACATGCCTAAAGTGTGGTAAGTCGGCCGAGCATTTGAGCATAACTCTTGCAACATTAATAATTTCGAGGCTGGAAGCACGAACGAACGTGTACGAGGCAGTGGAAGACGGACGACCCCAGGAAGAAAGAAGCGTAGGCGAGAAGGACTTGGTCTAGAGCGAGGATAGTACGGGTTCGGAACGAGAGAAAGGTGTGGAAATTGGAGGCTTGGCGGCGTTCGAGCGGAAGGAACTGCTTTCGTCGCAGCACAGCACGCGAGACGGCGGCAACGCGGGGCGAGTGGCAGAAAATCCCCAAGGTTACCTACAGGCGAGCGGCAGAAAATCCCCAAGGTTACCTACAGGCGAGCGACAAGAAGCTGGTGAGGTAAAGGAACTGGCAACGTTTATGCAGCGTTCAGCTGGGAAAGAGGATAGTGGTAAATACACGACAATCAGTGTTAAAAGTGGGTGAAACGTCTAAAATGGGAGGGTGAAGTATTTCGAACTGTGTGAGTGGCAGTTTCCAGGCCATTTACTGCACGTGTCAGTAGATTCATTTAAAGAGGCTTACCTTGTACAATTTTATATAAATGATTCAGAATTTTTATGTTGTACAGTTAATATTATCCAGAAAGATCAATTTGTTGTATTGTGTTTTCAAGTAATTGCTTTTGTGACATGTGAAGGGGTATGAATTAAGTAACGTGAATGCCACGTATATTTTTTTGTGTTCAATATCATAGTGAGTGCGAAGCCCAAGGCTAGCACCTGTGAAAGGGTTTCTTTGAAACAAGTATCAAATTCATTTGAAACAAAAAGCCGTGCACGGAAAACTAGAGGACAAAAGAGTAAATAATTTAGTAGTGGAAAACTTAGAAAGGAGTGATCTAATCGTAAATTGTAGTTGATGAAAGTGTTAAGGCAGTCGAGGTGACGCCTATATGTTTTTTGGTTTTTTGTCTTTGACAATTTCAGTGACCAGCTACTTAAAGTGCAATAACCTGTTGTGAAATTGCGTCACTGTAAATTTTCTCATTGAATATATGTTCATATTATTCGTATTTTTATTTGATTAATTGTGTTAAGGGTTCAGACCTTTCTCATACCCGAAAGATCCTGCTTCCTGAGAATTGTAAGCTCGCTTCACGAGCATTCATGCTATCACGACCCACCACGTGTGGTGAAGTAGGAAAAGTAGGTAGGTTGGGGGTGTTATAATATATAATGAATATTCTGAAACAGCATGTACCTAGAAATAAAATATTAGAATTTATAGAAATATATTGACAAAAAATTAATAGCTAACAAATGATTATGAAACATTGATGTACCACTTAATCATTTATGTGATCAGGTGGATTAAATACACAATGAGACCAAGAACATGTTTACTGTCATCAATAATGATTTCAAAAATATTTTATAACTGTTTCAAAATTATTTTAAAAACGTTTTATAACTGTTTCAAAACTAACTGATTCACAAGTACATTTAAATAACTTTTATTACTGATCCCCAAAAAACAAATTTAATTCACATTTATTTTATAAAAACGCCAAGATTTATTTACATTATGGCTAAATATGTAGCTGAAAATTATTTTCCAATGTATTTGTTGTTTATTCCTTTTAACCTTTGATTTTACAAATTTAATATTCTTGTTTTATGTTTATATTAATTTTGGTTACAAAAAGTTCAAATGCATTTACAAATTCTTTACTCACAAAAAGTTAATGTCATAACTATTGTTATTATCACCTGAATGCAACAATAAAAAATTGCAGAGAAGAATGTGCACTCAATAACAGCGAATAAATATAGTGAGAGGTCGGGATAAATCATAATTTTAGTATTGTGTAAGGCGGGAGAAGACTCATCACTTAAGCGTGGGACAAAATGATTGGCCTTCATTTTACTGGATCAGTCAAAAAATAAGTTTTCTTAGTAAATTAATAATCAGTTGTGAAGTGACAAATTTGGCAAGTTATTTTGTTAAATGCATACTTTTCTGGATTACTTCAACATTTAGGATTATATTCTTCGAATAAATTTTTATTCTTCAAATAAATGACATAAACGACATACATGGACGGCAGAAATCCGCGTATAAATTTATGAGGCACCTTAATAGACAAGAGAAGGATGTAGCAGATATACAGGTAATTAAGTCAGGTGAATGGCTCTCTTATTATAAGAACTTATGGACAAATAAGAATGTGAGTGATAAGAATGAGAAGGTAGACAAAAATGAAAACCTCATTGAAGACAGCGTAGACCAGATAGAATTTGAGTAACTGGAAGAGGCATTAGCTAAAATGAAAAATAGGAAAGCTAGTGGTAGTGATGGCATTAAGGCAGAAATGCTTAAATGTGCAACTAAAGAATTTAAAACAAGGCTGCTCCACTTCTTCGATCTATGCTGGAATAGAAGAAAAATACCAACTGATTGGAAACTTGTTGTAGTTCTGCCTATTTTTTAAAGGGAGACCGAACAATATGTGACAACTACAGAGGTATAAGTCTCCTAAACGTTGCATATAAGGTATACTCAAAAATTGTGACCTCTAGATTAAGGGAAATTGCAGAAACAATGCTGATGGAAGAGCAAGGTGGCTTTCGCCAAGGAAGGTCTTGCATAGACAATATATTTGTCTAAAACAAATTCTAGAGAAACACAGAGAATATAACAAAGAAACCCACATCTTGTTTGTAGATAACAAGAAAGCTTTTGACACTGTAGCCAGGCATACCCTCTTTGAAGTACTAAGAAAGAAAGGAATCCCTGAACATCTGATTCTTGGAATTGAAAGTATGTATAATGAATCCGAAATATGTATTACTTGGAAACCAGATCGAAAAGCGAAAGTGGACCAAGGCTTACGACAAGGATGCAGTCTTTCACCGATTCTGTTTGATATCTACATAGACGAAGCTCTTCGCGAGTGGAAGACCAGATTAAAATTTTATAGTTTAGACGTAACGAGAACAAAATTATGGACAATACTTTTTGCAGATGACCAAGCAATAATAGCAGAAGGTGAAGATATATTACAAAAAGCAACTCATGAACTGCAGCGGATAATGTCAGAATATAATCTGGAAATATCGGACACCAAAACGAAAGTGATGGCATTCCAAGGACGATACCCGATACGCTAAAATTTGTAGTAAATAATAAAACTGTAGAACAGATACAGCACTTCACATTCCTGGGAGCAGACATATCATTTTATGGCGAAATCGACATAAATAAGAAAATATAACGATTCAATCAAATGAATGGTACCATAAGAAGAACACTCAGTTCAAAAGTGAGAAGAGACACTCTCATCAAATTTTAAAAAGTTATGTCAATACCAACTTGCTTATATGGGAGTGAAGTGTGGACAATGACAAAAAAAGATATCTGAAGGCTGCAAGCAGCAGAAATGAGATTTTTTAGAGCGGTAGCGGGATACAGTCTCCTAGATAGACAAAGGAACACAAAAATCCGAAATGAGCAAAATGTAGAATGTCTCATAGAGAAAGTCACTAACTACAGACTCTCTTGGCAAGAACATCTGTTGCGAATGAACAACGACCGCATTCCTAAACAAATGGCAAATTATCAACCATGAGGAAAGAGAAACATAGGACGTCCAAGAATGCGTTGGAAGGACCAGTACTAAGCGGCGTAACAGGCATCATGCCTAAATACTTGAAGATAAGAAGAAGAAGAGATTCTTCGAATACTATTGATTAATTTCACACACACATTGATCATTACTCAGTATCACTGGTAACTGACAGTGACACAAGGGAGGGGAAAATAATTAGGTGCAGACTCTTAGTCTGCTTGCATGCAAAAAATAAAATAAAATATGGTATAAAACCATGTATATAAAAAAATAAAATAAAATGCATATTTAATTAAATTTTGTAAAATTGCCTGTACCAATTCAGAAATTGAAAACAGCAGGATTTCCCTCTATTGAAGTCATTAAATATTGTTGAAGATATTACAATGTCATTGAAATTAGTGTTTGGACATGCAAGTGTGACTGCCAAGGAAAAATTATACAAACCAATAAATGCAAATTCTGATTTAAACCTTCTATGAAATTTAAAGAAAAACATGTGTGATTCAAGAGCAGAAAATACAGAATTTGACCTCATATTGGCTCAGATTTCATCTTACAAATATGCTCCAATTACATCTGGTGATGTAGTAGAATGTTCAAAAAAATTCATTTCTCACAGAAGGATGAATTTGACTGAGTAAAATTTAGAAAAATTGTTTAGTGTTTCTGATTTAAAAGACAATGAAAAAAATACCAAGCTAAAATTTGATTGTGCATGTTTTGTCAAATTTTATCTGGCATATGTATGCAGGTTTTAGCATTTTAAAGTGCACGAGAATCATGTCTAGTAATATTGAATTTTTATTTCAGGAGGAAATTATTTTGTTCACTTCGCAAGGAAAATGTTTCAGAAAATTATTAAGGTCAACACTATTACAACAGTAATGACATTTCTTTGCCCAAGAATCATTAACACAATCTGAGATATTTTTCTCTTGTAATTTTGAAGATGAATAATAGTCAAAATCATTGCATGTTTGAGAATGCAGTGTTATCCATACTATATGCCACAAACAGCACATTGTGGAGAACCCTAAATTATGAAAAACTTGAAACTTTTTTCCTTGGAAACCAAAGTAAAAATTAATAATCTTTCAAAAGAAAATTACAAATTGTCTCACTCCATGTACTTGGTTCAGAACTCTAGTTGTAAAACAATGTCCTGAGAAACCAGCATTTTGAAGTTAATGACACTTTTCTAATGGGAATGTGAAATTTTTATATTACTCATACTCATTTGTAGTAATTCTGAGAGCACTACTACAAAGTACATATTGAAACTATAACAGAATTATAACAAAATTAACCTGACAAGGTACCTGGCTGTTGTGGCCAGCTAGTGCTCTGCAACATGATTAGGCTTGATGAGGCCCACAGTTCCGTTTATGAAGCAAGATCAATCTCTCAGAAATCACAGGCCGGTTGGTCCATCAAGGTTGACTTTTATCTTGTTGCTGTTGTAACCAGGAAAGGGAGTAAAGCAACAAGGTCTCTGTTTCGCATACGAAGGTGTGTAACTATTGAAAATTTGTTGGGATTTATGGTATCCTTTTTTTACAGTGCAGCGTTGGAGGGGATTGTCGAAAAGTTGTATGGCAATTCCGAGAAATTTTTAGTCTCTGGAAGAGCATGTGGAAAAGTGAACTTACATTGTATGTTGTCCTAACATTCTTGCCTATGTTTAGATGGTTTCATAAAAGGCTTTAACTTGGAAGGGCAGCTTAATATTTTATTCGCACTCATAAAATTAGTTTTTAAATATAAAAATGTTCCTTCAATTATTTCGCAATTTGTTCTATGACTTGTTTCCGCCCCCTGCCCAATTGATGTTCTCCGGGTACCGGAATGGCACTGATGGCGACTGTAAACCTTTTTTGTGATTTATCGTCAACTGCCTGTCTAAATAAAATCATATTAGAAGTTCGGTCGACTCTGGTCTCGATCAACGTACTTTACAAATAAACACTAGATGATATGGTTAAAAGAGCTATTTACATCGGATGTCGTAAACGGAAGAAATAGTCAAACTTCCAAGAAGAAAAAAATACTTTGCCTCAGAACCGCTGGTCACACCAGTCAACAGCATGATCGTAACAAAGAATGAGAATGATATTTTTAGCTAAGACTTGGACACTGAATTCGAATATGAAATCTGTTTTTCTCTATCGGCTTCGTTTCCTTGTTTCACGCTACTATCTATTTACGGAATTGCGTGAAAACGCTGCATATTGTTTATTTTTCTGTAGTTTCATTTACTAATTATCCAGATGTAATTGCTCAAGAACGATTGAAATGTGTACAAGTAATTCCTATACATGACACGGAATTCAGAAAATTCACCTTTAGGAAATGAAAAATGTTTAGCAACATTATTGAAAAGTAATGCTCGAACGGATGAAACCCCAGGTCCCCAATCTCCGCGTCCCAACATTGAGAGATCTGAAAGCGTAGAAAGTGGCTTAGATGTGACAGCTTGTTCTTCTAGGTTCGTAAATTTTTGTGCTTTGTATTAATTCAGAAGAAGAAATGCTTCGTAAATTTGTAAATAGCCCAATTCGTGTTTGTTATATCTGTGGAGAATTAACTTTAAAATCACAGAAACCGAATCTTGATCCTCTGAGAAGGAACTGTTATGAACACTGTTTAGAGTGTAAGGTAGGTGACCAGGAAAAGAAATGGGCCTCCTATAAATGCTGTGTGTCGTGTGTTACATTCCTCACGTGTTGTTTAAAAGGTTCACGACACACGCGCTTTACTGTTCCTAAGATTTGGAGGGAACTAAAGGATCATATAGCAAACCGTTATTTCTGTCTGATACAAATAGCTGGAATCAAAACACAAAAAAACCTGTGCAGTATCCTAATTTACGATCTGCTCTAAGGCCTATATGTCATTGGGAAGTATATCCGAACACGAAAGAACACTACCAAAACGTGACAGTAATTATAATGAAAGCTACATGATGAATAAAGTGGAACATATAGAAGGCAGAGGAAGAGATATCCAAGCTGACCCAACATTTCAAGCCTCCAGTGAAATATTTCAAAGACTCCTCTTTACTTTTCTTAGCACTTATGTTGTATTTATTACTGTATATATGTGGATCCGTTGTTATTACAGCGTGCCATTTTGCCAGGCACATATAGTACATAGAGAGACATACGCAATTACAGAAACCATTACACAAAAACTGAGGCCGTAACAGAAATTCTGAAATTAGATCTGGACTGAGAGGGAAATTATCTTTCAGAACTTTTCTTCTTATTACAGGAAAAAATTTTAGTAGACCAGCGTAACCTGAGGGTGGACCATATAGTGAGCTACTTTTGTAGAATGTGGCATGAAGCGAATGATAGTGGAAACGACCTCTGAGGAAATTGCTTCGGTTCATCTGTAGCAGTTACGACGATCTATGTAGCCTTCCCACCTGGATGAAAACCCATCTGATTACAACGTAAAGTTTGTGAAATGATCTTTCAGATTAGATGGAAATGAGTGTGGTGACAATGAGAATATGCGGAGGACACAGAGGATATCGTACAGGATGAGTCACGTAACTTGAGCATCTCCTGTAATTTATGGACAGTTAAAGTTAGTGGAATGCAGTTTTCACAGACGTGAATGAGGAAATGGGGATATTTGATGTAGATTTTATGACTTGTGATGATTTTATCACTTGTATTTCACGATATAATGAAGTAAGTTTTTTCAAATAGAACTATACATATTTGTATAGTCTACCATGAAGAGCATAAAAAGACGAATCCAATGATGTACATATTGTCATATGTTAGATAAGCATTTCTTTGGAGTGATTTTGATATTTTGAGATTCCTGCTTAACAGATGTAACGCCCCATTAACAGGGAGACCATGACCTTGTGTGGTGGCCTGTTACATTCAAAATATCCGTTAGATAAGAGTCGCAAAAAAACAAAATCAAAAATTTTTTAATCTAACATAACCATATTATATCATTGGATTCTTCTTTTTACGCTCGTAATCATAGACTAAAACTATATGTACAGTTCCATTTAAAGAAACAAAGTTACCTCAATATTTCAAAATAAAAGTGATAAAATGGAAACAAATACAGTTAACTCCGTTTATACTGAACTCAGATGTACTGAACCCTCGGTTATAGTGAAATTAAGTCACTGGTCGCGTTCCACTTACATTACAAATAAGCATAAGAAGATTCGGATATAATGAACCTGAACCTCGGCTATAATAAAAGTGGCAAATACGTCCGGGAAATTAATTCCCTCCTTGAAAAGAATATATCGCCTCAGTGCCACAAATTCCAACACTAGATAGCTTGGAAAAAAGATCGTCCGCCAAAGGTTCTATTCGAAGAAATCTTCCCTGAGGTGAAGGTAACAGACCCAACATGTGGACATTACTGATGACCTTACGCTACTCAGTTTCACAGCGGAAACGAAGGCCGGGTCCTGAGTGGGCTACAACTTGTAGTGGCGACGCGCGATCCACGTTCAATCTTGGTGTTATTTGATATTCCGCAGGACAAAGCGTGTTGAGTTCTACGAAGGTGACAGGAAGCACGCGACTGCCACCCCCTCACGATATTCGTTGTGCCGCGCGGTAAAGCGATCAGTTTCATTAGCGGCTTAAGCCATGAAAGCTACCAAAAGCATCTCGTGTGTTATTAGGCGAGTAAAAGGGCCTTTGGAGTGCGGGATAGCATTTCAACGATGCAAGAGACATTTGAAGGGTGTCAAGTCTACATTACGATACTTACTCAGAGGACAATGCAGAATTAAGTATGGAGAGATCACGAACTCTGGAGAAGGATCTAGAGAAATGACTAATGAAAAAGTACGAAGCAAACAATTGAAATTAATTGATTTTTTAAGGACATATAAAGATATTTAAATTTTCAGTTCGTGCTGTTAATGTATTTTGCTCTATCTCTATATTAATAAAATAAATAGTAATGGAGGCATTCTATTTAACATTCCGTCACTCGCGCGGCCATTTGTAACACCAGTACTCGCGCGTTGGACTCCGTCCAACGCGCGAGTACTGGTGTTAAAAATTAGGGAGTTTATTTTTCTCATTAACATCATTTATACATTTTTATTATATATCTGTGCTTATATTATAACTGAATATACCATGGAAAGATACGTAAATAATTAGTTGCAAACCATTTTGAAGATTTTATTATATTTCCGTCACTCACGCGGCCATTCGTAGCACGAGCACTCGCGCGTTGGACTACGTCCAACGCCCGCATTATTTAGTTATAACATTTATGTTTTTGCACACTAACGAAGAAAATGCATAAACACATCATTTAAAATATTTAACATTCTCATATTACAGAAAAATATCATTTTTATCAATTATACAAAAACACTGTTCTATACGCCAGTACCCGCATGTTGGATTCTATCAAACAGGCACTAAGATTTTACTTCAGGGTATGGCGACACTACGCATAATTGAGATACGAAGTTTATCGACATCCTTCCCAGATACCATTCGTGGAATAGAAGCATTGTTTTTGTACGTGGAAGGCTAACATTCCTTTCTTAACCAGAAAAGAAACTTCTGTTTGACTCTATCCAACAGCGCGAGTGACGGAGTGTTAATTTTGACATTATTGGATATAGTGAACCTCGGATATAGTGAACCAAGAATGTTAGCGCCTAGAAGTTCACAATAACTGGTATCGACTGTACATACCACCATCTAGCCACATTTCTTATAGCCCTTCTGTGAAAACCGTATTGCAATTACTTCCATCGTTCAAAAATTACAGGGGGTGCTAAAGATACATGACCCACCTGTATAGTGACACCATCTCACCCCCAACTCCGGCCCACCACAGAGCCATCCACCCCAAGCCCAAACATTCGCCAGCTCAGCTAACCCGACTCTGCATCACTGGAGACAGGCTAAAGCAACAAGAATTAAAATCGGGACAAAAAAGATAGGTGATATGAAGGTGGAGTAGTGGATGAGGTCATGAATTCGTTTTGCGGAGCTGCTTCAAAAAACATTTCTTATTCCAAGTACATTGTTTTTCAAAATCACCAATAATGAAACAGTGCGGATACACACAAAAAAATTAATACTCTGCTTTTATAGAAAATGAAAACCAATAGATTTCAGAATGTTTACACTCCAGATGTTGGCTAAATTCCCTTTTTCCCACGATTCCGTTGCTTATATATTCATAAAATAATTTTTTCCCCATGTTAATGAAATACTTTCTTTAATTGACAATATCTCGCGAGTTCTACACTAGTGCGTTAAAGATTTGAAAACACAAAATATCTACATATTTAAATATATTAAATGCGAAAAAAGTTAATAAATAGGTCACGTACACTGAGAAAAGTGCATTCTGCATATGTTTTCTTAACCTATATAACAATACTTACATAATCTATATAACAATATTTTCACAATATTACATATCTAATTTTCTGTAATACTCTTTGTTTCTTTTTAATAACTTCAGTGTTGAAGACCAAAAGGTGAGTCCAGGCGCGAATAACTTGCAATTCCACCCCCCGACGGCCATGGTTGACGTCAGGCGCCGATCTGTTAAGGACAGAAAATAGCGATTTAAAGATCACGATTCCGGGTCGTCAGCCCTTGGGATTTAGGTGTTTGATGTCTCTTTTTTCCTGAAATATTTCACCAACGCGATTCACCTCTCACCTTGCACACATTGCCTTTTTCCTTGAAATAATTTATTAACGTTTAATGTTCCTCGGGTGGCCCGGTATTTGCGATGAGATACAATAACGCCCGTGATTATACTTACTGGATTTCTCCGTTTCTTCAGCACGTTGCAACTCCAATAATTAGCTCGTCATTGGTGTGAGAAAAGTACGAACGTCCCTAGCACCTAGTAAACTTTCACATTGAAGTTATTTCTCGCCACACTGTTCAACAAACAGGAACCATTTCTCTAGCATGCAATGATTATCACGGATGTCTCATGTGCAACGCGGTGGCAAAAAAAGATTAGCAATTAACTAGCATACAACTTTCGTCGACTTCAGAATTTACTCTCCGGTATCAACTCAGAAGTTTGCTACCACTCTCAGATGCGCTACTCACCACACTATACCCTGCTTTCCACAACTTCAGGAACACTGGAGCCATGCGACTGTTCATTACGTGTCTCCGCCCTCTCCGCTTTGCTCATTTCGAGCGTCGCTCTCACTCGCCGCCACCGCCCGTGGGCCGGGTCCACCGCCGACTGCACGACACCGTACATTATGAAGAAAGCGTCCTAAACGCGCAAGAGACATTCAAGAGCATTAAGCTGCTCCAAGATATTTTGAGAGAGAGAGAGAGAGCGCTTTAAAGAATAATGAAAGAAAAGCCAGTAATCCGGAAAAAGTTGCAAATTTCTTCAACCAACCCTTTTCTAGAATAGCGGCTGATGTCATGAAAGGACTAAAACCACAAAATTGAACATCATACGCTTCCCAAAAATAATTGGGCATGATGCTTATTTACGAAAGTTCTTCCAACAAAATACTCAGAATAGTCAGTAAACAAAAAAATAAATATTTATTTGGTTTGGATGAATTTCCTGATTGTTTATAAAAAAACTTATGAACCTGCCATTACACATCCATTAACTCACTTTCACAATGCTTCTTTATGAACAGGAATATTTCCAGATATTTTCCAAACAGCAAAGATTAAGCAATTTCTTAAAAAACCGAACAAGAATGAAATTCAAAATTATAGGGCAATTTCTCTTTTCTCAGTTTTGTCAAATATATTAGAGAGTTTTCTCCGGTCAACACCAATGGTTTCTCCGATCAACACCAGGAGAATGCTGGAACAGTACCCTAAAAAACGGGCCACGGACCGTACGCGATTTTTCCTTCCTCTTCCTTGTTCTATCCTCTCCCTTACATACACACACACACTAATATGCACTACACTACCAAATATTCAGGGAGACCAGTCGGGAGCTTAGAGCTTGTCCCGGCTGGGGCGGTGCCCCTCTAGTGGGAGAGTCCTGGTTAGAAACCCCACTAACCGACGGTAGGTTGGCGCCGGATCTAGCCATCAAGCGCGGGAAGATCGCCCTCATCTCCCGAGAAAAACATACACTTCACTTACGGGACTAATGACCAAAGTAGTTGACGCACCCGGAAACCCAAAAATCCATCAATCCGGTCAAGTGTTGCGGGTTGCATTGGACTTTTCCCCCAACTAATCCTTCATATTTTTCAAGTCAAAGTGAAATTCGTCACGTCTCCGTGACATTCTTTCGTTATAGACCTCATTTATAAAGAATGTTCGCGTGTGAGAGCCGCAAAAGGTGAACAAGTGAAATAATATAGGAGACGATCTTTCGAAGCTTTTGACGTTATTGACCATAACAGCTTGCTCTCAAAATTACCTTCATATGGAATTCATGGTATTGCCCGTGGATAACTTCGTATCTTAAACATCGGTCTCAAAGAGTACAAATATCATACTGACGCGAAAGGACATTATTTACTTATCTTTCCAATTCTTTGCCAATTTAGCATGGAGTCCCACAAAGTTCAATCTTAGGTCCTGTCCTCTTTCCGTTATACGTTAACGATATCCCCTCGTCTATCAAAAATGGAAGAACAGTTCTGTTTGACGAAAACACGAATGTTTTTTACAAGAAAGAAACAACAAATAATACAATTTCAGAGGTTTCAAATTGGTTTTGTAATAACAAATTAATAGTTAACGAAGGAAAACTGTGTCAATGCATTTTTGCATTTCAAATTCGGCAATCATATGCTCCAATGAAAATGAACAATATGCAATTAGCTGATGTTAAAGTAACAAAATTTCTAGGTCTCAATTCAGTGAAACCTCAAATGGAATGTACGTATAACATAATTAAACACTAAATTAAGTTCATTATGTTACGCATTCAGAATTCTTTCAAATTCGAACAGACTTCATGCAGCTCGTGGCGTATATTTTGCAAATGTACATTCCCGCCTGAGTTACGCATAATATTGTGGGGAAAATTATCCTTTGGGCTTTTTTTAATTTATTGGTTTTGATGGTAGGTGCATATATTAGTTGTTAACAACTTTATAGATGTATTGATTTCTTATCAACTAACTTAAAATTAACTTATAATTAACTTACAATTAACTTACGACTATTAGAGTGGGAGAGGGATCCCTTGTGGATCCTCTAATCAGGTTCCAATTCTGCGAATTTTAATGAGAAATGACTGATAGGGATATTTATTTGTAATTCTGATTTGATGGATAGGATTTTTGCCGAGTGAAAGGCACCAGGGAGGGGATTTGATTTAAGCTGGAGTAAAAGTTGGTGGAAAGATAAGCTATATGCTTTGATAACAGTTCGAGGTTAAATTCCTTATGGAGTTGGAGGTTAGAAACGAACCATGGGGCGCTAGCTATTGTTCTAAGGAACTGATTCTGCATTACTTGAATTTTGTTAATGTTGGTTTTGGAGGCGTCCATACTGGGCAGGCGTACAGTAGTATGGGCATATTGGGCAGGCGTACAGCATATTATGACTGTTTTGTATATTAATATGACGGAATTGAATGGTACCGAGCTATTTCTGTGAGTTAATGGTTTTAGTTGCAGTAATTTTATATTCGCTTGAATTAGTTTCTTATCTATGTGTTGCTTCCAGTTCAGTTAGGTGTCTAATTGAAGTCCGAGATATTTAACCAGTTTGTTGAGGGGTAGCCATTCTACTGTGTAACTGTCGGTGAAAGCTGGGTTGTTGTTTGGTTTGGGGATGAGAATGATAATTGCAAGCTTCCAAGTCAGTAGGAATAGCCGATGCTGAAGCACGAGTTTAAAATGTTATTTAAAAATGCTATTGCTGGGGGTGGCAAATAATTTAGAGCTGTGTTATTATTGCAATCGTGACCTGGGGAAGTTTTAGTTGGAAGTTTTTTTTTTATTTTATTGATTTCGGTTGGAGACGTGTATTGGATTTTGTGGCGAAGTCCATGAATACGTTCTCTTTCTGTTTTTATTATGGTGTTGTGTTCGGGATGAAATTCTGTATTATTTATAGTGGATGTCGATGCAAAATATTCAGCATGTTCTTCAGCTTTTTGACACGATGAATAAGTCATCATATCATGTAAGCCTTTTGTGTTTTTTAACGGAGGGATTGTGTTTTCATTTTTTAGAATTTCCTTGGTGAATTGCCACAGCGAGTTATTGTTGGTGTTTAGTGAATTTAGTAGACTATGAAATTGTTGGTTTTTATCATTTTTTATGAGTTTTTGACGATGTTAGTGATTAGCTTTAGTTCCTTCTTAAGTTCTCTAGTTTGAAGTTGGATCCACAGTCTTCTGGTTTTATTATTTGTGATAATTGCATTTTGAATAGATTGAGGTAATTTGCTGGATGTGTTGTTGTTAGCGTTTAGTAATATGGTGGGTTGAGATTTTTTAATAGTAGAAATAATTAGTTCGTTCAAATAGTTTATTGATTGATCTATTTCACTTGGAGTTTTCAGGATTTTTATTTTAGGAATTTCATTTCTGATTAATGTTTGATACTTTACCCAGTTTATTTTTAAAGTATTTATTTTAGGGGCAGAGACGTGTTGAGAGGTTAATTGTTGGGTAGACATTATTACCGGAATGTGATCTGAGTCTAGTTAAAAAATTGTTGAAATGTGAAATTTTATTTTTGTGTTGGTTATGGCTAAATCAAGGATACCATGTTTGAGCAGACGGTCGAATGGATAATATGTTAGTTCGGGAGGAGATGAAACTTTAAAATTAGATTGATATTGGCTAATATTGGCAAGATTATGCCGTCGTGATTAGTGGTCTGGCAGCCCCAGCTTGTATGTTTGGCGTTGAGGTCACCTAGCAATAAGACTTTTGCGTAGGCTTGAAGAAATTTTGTAGATTCACGTTTTGGATTTTAGTACTTGGTGATTTGTATACGGATATTATTTTCCATAATTGATTGTTAATGTTTATGTTACTTGCGATGGCTTCAATGCCGGGGGAGTCGGGAAGATTAGTTTGGTAGTGTAATCACTACCAAATAGGTAGTGTAATCACTAAAATCATGCTATAATTAGTATGATTTTACTGCTATTAGTACGGCTCCACCTTTGGTTTCAGATCTGTCAGATCTGTAGAGAGTGTAATTTGAGATGAATAGTTTGTGTTTTTAATTGAGGTGCGTTTCAATTACGCATGCAATATCACCGTCGTAGTGGGGCAGAAAGTGAACTAATTCTACCTTTTTATTGTTGATGCCATTGGAGTTCCAATTTAAGCAGGTTAAATTATTGTTGGGTTTATCTGCCATTGTTATTACTTAAATACGCAGTTACAGAGTTTTGTATGGTGCTTATTATATATGGCATTAAAGAATTGATGAAATTAATAATGCATGAGATGATGGCATTTATTATTGTGTTGATAATCGGGTTGCTGGCATGAGGGTCTGGCGATTGAGAATTTGGTGGGGAGGTGTTACGGGAGTTTTGGGCGGTTTGTGGTTGATTTTGAAAGTTTGAAATATGGTTGAAGTTCGAGATTTAGTTGGTTTGAAGCAATGGTGGGAATTGTTGATTAAGGTTGATGTGCGAGGATTGATTAGTTAAAGAATGGTTTACATTACTATTATCATTGGCCGGGGTTTTGGTTTTTCTTTCACACATCTCTTTAAAGTATAAACAGTTCTGGTTCCTAATGTCCGCCCTGTGGTTTCTTTTACAGTGTGTTTCGGTCAGAGTTTCGGAGTTTTACAGAGAGTCGGAGTTTCGTTCTTCTTGGGACATTATACTGAATAATGATTGCCCGCATAGAACGTACGGTTGATGACGTACAGTTATATTTGGTCTGTCCGAAATCCAATCTTTGGCATTGCAAGGAGCCTTTTGGTTTCTTACGTCTTTTTACCTTTACTCGATGGTTACATATTTGATCTATTGATAGTATGATATCAATTTTTTCGGTTCCGTTAAATTCGGCGGCAACTACAGGAATGGGTTTGCCGTCGTTTTGGAGCCTAATCACTATCAGAATTGAAGGGTACCGCTGTTTGAAGTCTAATGCTATTTCAGATACTGTTATTGATTGTAGTAGATTCTTAAAAACCACTGAAAATGTTTTGTTTGAAGGATCTTGAGTGAAAATGAATGAAAGCTTCTTTGTGTTTGTATCAGATTTTTAAGAATATTACGGCAGACAGTGGTGTTTTGGCACTGACCTTGACTTTGTCATATTTAACATCTGATGTGAAATTACTTGACCCTTTATGCTTCAGTGAAATTATTTATGTTTCTTTTATTAGACACATATATTGGAGGAATTTTACCTGTTTGAGTGAAATTATCGTTTGGAATATTGCTTAGGTAAGCAAATCCCATGTCCTTGATTTCGCCATTGATTTTTCCTAATTCACTAAATCTGTTATCGGTAGACCCAATTCAAGTTCACTTGACAATTCAGTTGGATCACTAGATATGTTGGGATCTACACTCAATTTTTTGTTTTCGTGAGAATTTGAGGTATCACCGACTGACCTTTTTCTGGTGAGAGAGGTTGCCGTTGAAAGGTAGATTTGAGCGTTGGCCGCGTTTACTGTTGAGTCACCAACCTCGAGATTCACTTCGGGGTGGTGCTGCATCAGGGCTGCTTCTGTGATGAAATCCATATCTTCACTAGATGGTAACATTTCCGGGTTTTGCTGCACTTCACCTGTGAAGGAGGTGTCGAGTCCACCGTTGTTTAGGATTAAAAGAGCATTGCTTATTGCATACGCTGTTGATGAGTTGATATCGAATGACATTCATTTAGCACACGATATCATTTAAGTTGTCACTGCAACTTCGAAGTTCACTACCTAGGGGAAACTAGTTAACTGAGGAACTGCGGGAGCTCCGCTTACTAGGTTTGCACGGCTCGGAGTCGAGCACTAGAAGGCTTCCTTTAGTACTCAGACATTTAGATTGCAAAAGAAATGTATTCAACAATGAAAAAATGTTATCCATGTGATACCTGCAAACCTCTTTTCATTGATTTTGGTATCATACCATTGCCCTGCCTATTTATTTACGAATCTCTCATATTTGTCAAAACTGACTTAACGGTGGGAACATATTTTCATGTAATGCTGGTATTTATAATTACAACACATCGTAGAAATCACGTTCATCAATTGTCAGTATCAACAGCTCAATACAAGTAATTCACATAAAATAAATGTAATTTACGTTACAACGCATTGCCAGATGCCATTAACAATTGATCTGTACACAAATTTAAGTTAAATATTTTCTTCTCCATAACGGTTTCTCTATAATTAGAGATCATTCTGATCATCAAAAAGGAAAATAACGTTTATTTTAACAAATCAATGATATAGTATAATGAATTAGTTTACATTTGCATTGTACAATTTTTAAAAAGGGCTTAATATGTCTGTAATATGTAATGTACTCCAGCTTCCGGGTCAATGACCCCCATCTTGATCAAGTTTCTCTGAGCCATTGAGCAAATTCTGAGATGGCCCCTTGATTTGCTTCTGGACGTAAAAGTAGCTTCACCATGCGCACGTATTGCTGAGCTCTCCTTTTGCTTGTACTGGTAGTAGAGCTGAGGAGAATTACATTTCGTTAGAAATGCCGAAAAATCAAATTTGCAGTTCGTTTACCGTTGCTAGTAAGTTTTCTATAACTCGGGAACGAAAATGTGTGGTTCTTCTAATGTTGATAATATTGCGCTTTTTAAATTTATTCTTATTCGTTTTATTAATAATACGATTAACCTTTTTTCGTCTTCCAACTATTTATAGTTAAAATGTTGGGAAGGGATTCTGGAACTCCAGAAAGTGTGTGCAGGTGATCTTCTTCCCTATACGTCACATACAGTTTTTACTGTTTTTTGACTAAATAAATACTAAATAATATATGCTAGACTGTATAAATCAAAGTGAGTGGGAAACGGAATGCAGGGAATATTTGCGGACGTTATTAATAAAAATCCGTACACAGAATACTGTCATAAAAGTGATAGTTTAAGCCTAAATGAAAAGTTTTGAATTCCCGGTATTTGAATACTTTATCAAACTCTCAAATAACGAATTGATCCTCGAGATGAAGCTATTTTAATTTGACATATCGGGTATAGTGGACCTCTTGTATAGTGCACCAAAATGTTGGTCCCAGCGATTCACTGTAATATGAGTCGACTGCACTAAACGTTCAAAATAAAATACGAAAAATTTCATGTATGAACCGTTGTGCATTAAATATAGAGGACTGTATTGATGAAACAAATGTCAACACACGAACGAAACTTGATAACTTGCCGCACTCTAAAAAAATTAACTTGGCTTTGATGAACAAAAGTGGAAAATGGATTCTGAATAAGCAAATTCTCGCAGGTTCAACTGAGTCAATGTGTGTGTAACACATGATTAAGCTCGTCTTTATCTATGATAATTTAAATAGAATGGCATAAAAATAACTTTTTTAGGGAAAACGGAAAATTTAATACGCTACCAGATACGACGGATTTTTTTTATTAAGATTCTTGTCACCAAACCAAAAACTCTTATGCCAGATCAGTACCTTAACAAATGGGTCACGGACAGCGTGCGATCATTCCTACCACTTTCTTGACCTATCCTCTCCTCTTACACACACACACTTACCCTAACATACACTACACTACCATACATGCCGGGAGACCGGTCAAGAGCTTAAAGCTTGTCCCGGCTGGGGCGGTGTCGCGCTGGTGGAAGATACCTGGTTGGAGAAAACCCCTCTAGGCGACGATTGGTTGGCACTGAATCTCGTCATCCAGTGGGGTTAGACCACCGCCACCTCCCTAGGAAAGAATGCACTATACTTACGGGAATAATGACCCTAGTAATTGGCACGCCAGGAAACACAATCAATCATTGATTGACTGAATGCATTGGGTTTGGATGATTGCCAGGCCCCAGTGGCCGCGAGGCGGCTGTGTTCCCTCCCTTGAGGGCCACGCTCTCGCGCCGCCGCTCCCCTTTAAGGGCCAGCGCCACTCTCCCCCACGCCGACAGACGGGGAGCCATGACGCTTCAACAACATTACAACATTTCAATTTGCAATGTTTAACTCTTCCGTAATTTTCATTTACATTATTTCAAGATCTAGTTTTAAAGGAAATATTTTATCAAGAAATTTCTAACATAATATTGTAGTTTTGCAATGCTAATTTTTTGTTTTCAATTTTTAACAATATTGACGAATGGCAATATTTTTGCCGAATTAGCCGAAAATGTGACTTGTGCAATTTTTAAAGAGTCAATCTATCTGAGAAATTTTTTTTAAAGAAATTGGAGCCGTTTTTAAGAAAGAAAAATAACTTGAAACCAAAAGTTACGCAAAAACTACTTGATTACAAAAAATTGCACACGACCTCATTTCAAAATCATTTTTTTAAAACGTCTGTCATTAATAATAAATTCTATAACAAATAATATAATTTTGGAATTTCCGTCAATACACATTAGTTGTAGGAAGTTCTATTTTTAGCAGACTATATTGTCGGAAATTACAAAATTATATTATTTGTTATAGAATTTTTATATAATAATAATTTATTATTTATTATTATTATTATTATTATTATTATTATTATTATTATTATTATTATTATTATTATTATTGCGGATATGCCCAATTGGGACTACGCAAAGAACTCAGATGTGTTTCTTACCCTTCCTTTGTGCAAATATTTCTATTATCCTTTGGCTGTGGCTTATCCTTTGGCTTTGTTTTTCCTGTCCTACAATTTTTGGTACTCCTCCCAAATCAATCCACCATGAATGCACTTTAGAGCTAAATGTGTTCCTGTTTTGAATGCCTTCTTCTGTGATCCCTGATAATTTAAGGTCGTTTTTAATTTCGTTGTACCATTTTATCGTGTCAGTAGCTGCTTTACTTCTATTCTCATAAAATTCAACTATTTGTTTTGTAAGACGTTTAGGATTCATACTTTTGATGTGTCCACAAAAATTTCGTCTACGTTTTCTCACATTACTCTGAATATCCGTATATTGTCTGATTTATTTTTTGCTTCTGAGTTTGTACTGCTCGTCTGTGAATTTCGGACCAAGAATTTTCCTAATGATTTTGGATTCCTTTTTTTCCATATTTTCTATGCCTTTTTTTCCTGTTCAAAATTAGAGTTTCTGAGCAATATAGACATTCTGGTTTTATCACTGTATTATAGTGTCTCAGTTTCGTGTCCTTTGACATGCACTGTTTGATATAGATATTTTGGGTGAGGCAATATGCTGTTTCCATTTTTTTACATCTAGATTCATTGGCCTAAGTTTCAATTCCATTTTCCACAATTATTTCCCTCAGATATTTAAATTATGTGACTCTTAATTTTGCCATATTTTGTTTCCATGAAGTTAGGCGTGCCTTTGTTACGAGTAATAAATTCAGTTTTCTCAAATGATATCTGAAGACCACCACTCTCTGCCAGTTTTTAAGAAGTTCAATTTTTGTGCTGTTTGAATATCACGTATTAAAATTGCCAAATCGTCTGCACGTGCTAAACATTCTACTGCTATTATTCTTCTCCCTAATGTGATTGGTTGTGCAATTTTGAGGATTATTTTTTTACACCATTCTGTTATTACTTTCTCAAGAATATAATTAAATCGCAGAGGTGAGAGTCCGTCGCCTTGCCTTACCCCTGTTTTGATTTTAAAGGGGTTAGAAATACATCTCAATTTTTTCTTTGTCCTGTGTGCAGGGTTATTTTTATCAGTGTAAGTGTTTTCAAATCTAATCCTTGTCCCCTTAATATTTGGAATAATGATTCCCGATCAACCGAATCATATGCTTTTTTGAAATCAACAAATGTGCATACTGGATTTCTGTTACATATTCTCTGATGCCTTAGGATAAATTTCAGATTTAAAATTTGTTCCGGACATGATCAACCTGATCATGAAGCCTGCATGGAATTCTCCAATTTTTGGTTCTAATTGCTGTTGTGCTCTGTCAAGGAGACATAGGGAAAAGATCTTGTGGGGAACTGATAATAATAAAATCCCTCTATAATTAGTGACATCTGTTCTATTTCCTTTTTATATAACGGATGAATTAATGTAGTTTTCCATTCTTGAGGAATATTCAAATCTCTCATGCATTTCTGTCAAAATTTCTGTCAATCAAATTAAATCCCTCATGCACTTCTGTGAAAAATTCACTGCAATAACTTCAACCGTTTCAAAATTGCAGGAGGTGTTAAAGTTGTGTGACTCACTCATGTATCTTCTATTCTATATAAATAGAGTCTTCGAATGCAGAAGAAAAGAAAATGCGGGAAACTGGACCATTCGAGTACCGGAATTAAATTTCGAAGCTGAAAATTACACATTGATACAATAGGATGAATCTATCATAGAACCATCTACATTGAGAAAAATACCAAACGATGAATTCAGAAGAATTGTAGTTGAATATTGTTCAACTATTCTTCACATTCAAAAAGTAGTTACGGTTCGCTTGCCACACTCAGGCCGTCGAGCGCCATGTAAAAATTGTTACCGAAGCTTCTCAATGAGTTTGTGTATTTGATGCAAGGCAATTCAAGATGATAAGTTAGTTAAGGTCACGGAAATCCTTGCCAAATTTTGAAACAAAAAGTATATGTGGTGTCAGACAACAGAAAGAAAATCTTATAATCAAAGTTGAAATAAAACCATTGAAGTATTTTTGGCTGTTTTTAATACATTTTTTATGAAATATTTTCCTATAAATGTATTATAAACCAATTTTCATGTTATAATCCATTGAACACAATAGGCTTCTTAGATATTTCTTTACGAGAACGATATTTTTTCGTTAAAATATGATACAAAAGTACGATTTTTCATTTTCCTGTAGCTTAAAACAGTTTCACCAAATTAATGTGCAATTTAGTTTAACTTTCTATTTTCATTAATTTAATTTCCACGAAAAATTGCAACCCAATCCTCTGCAGTCTTCTGAACTTTCTAATTGTTTTATGATTGAGAAAAATAATATTCAGTGAGAATGTTTCTAGCTCGAAGCATTTCATTGCTGCGTATCGACCCGCTGCGCCGTGTGCTGCTTACTTTTCCGGATGAATGGTCCTTGCGCAGGGAAATGTTAATACGTCTCATTAACTGAGATTTTGAAATGCCGAAGAAATACGAGAAAGGAAAAGGTGGCTTTTCAGAATGCAATAATGAGTGATGCATTAATGAATGAATGAATGAATGAATGATGATGAATGCATTGATGAATGATCCTTCAGCGGCGTGAGTCAGGGCGGCGCGCGCGGCGGGCTGGCGGGCGTGATGACATGGGTCATGCTGCACTACCGAAAGAGGAAAAAATGGCTCATATTCTTCCAAATGCCATATGGTGTTCTTTAAAGTCTAGTAACTTTCAAACCCGTTTGACCGGGAGCAGGATCAGTGCATCAACTGATGTCACTGCAGCGCCTCAGACCGGGAGGTCCTAGGTTCGAGTCCTGACGGCGGCAGGATTTTCGAATATGGCCATTTGAAAAGTGTCTATTTCTATTAGTTTCACGTTAAGTTGGCCACCACCTCAGCCAAAAATCCGTTAATAGAAATATTATTAAATAATATACATTTGTTGCAATACCTCTCTGCCGCAGAAAATGAGAAATTATAATAAATTTTGGTTTCTCCCAGTACATGTTTCTACGAGAAAGATAGTGGTGATCTCCCTAGTAGTAAGGGCGTGATCCGGTACCGATCTACGCGTCAGATTGTAGAATTTTCCCCAACCAAGTATCTCCTATCAGCGAGGCATCACGCCATCCGGAACATCTAAGCTCCTGACTGGTCTCCCGGCATGTGTGGTAGTGTAGTGCATGTAAGCGTAAAAGTGTGTAAGGCGTGAGGATAAGAAAAGATATAGTAAGGAAATACTGCGCATGGCCCGCGGCCCATTTGTTAGGGCGTTGCAGAGGCATTTGCCTCTTGTTGATCGGAGAAACCACAGAAATCTACCGATCAGAGCAGCTGGCAGCTATAAATCTCTTCAAATTCCTCCGGACAGCCTTTGAATTCGACCTAGCTATGTAAGTTGTGTCGAAATTCCTATCACAGTCGAGATTCGAACCCCACGCCATCCCAGTCAGAGGCACTGCAGTGACATCAGTTGATGCTGAGCCACCTAAGCCGATCCGATCCATTAGAAGTTTTTCGTGGAGTTATCTGACGTTCCACAGAACAAAGACTAAGAAGCAATTAATTTTACTGCGAGGTAGAAAACAGATTTTCTCTTCATCCGGAGCATCAGACACGAGTGGTATACTAAATTTTTATAGACTTTTTTTAGCATATTTTAGTACGTTGCTAATAACTTTTAATTATTCTTAATATATTGTTAATGAGCGAAGGTTAATGAACAATTCTACGTAAGTCCACATTTATCGAAAATTAGGTCCCTTAATAGCAGTTTAAGAACTGAAATAAAATCTTAATTTCTTCTTCTCTGAAACAAAATAAAAGTTTTAGACTGTTAAAATATTCATATTTTAATAGTAATTAGTTCTTACGAGACGTAAGATTTGTCATGTCAATACAACATATTATAATTATATTGTCAAGCGAAGTCAGACATATTTTGAAACAGATACGTCCAAATAAATGTCCCGGAGAAGATGGTATTGTAACCGTTCATGTATTCACATTCGTGAAATACTTCGCTGTCCAACTTAATCAAGATAACTGACAACTGTGCAGTGCACGACCAGCACCATGCGTAGTAATGAAAGGGTCAGTGTCAACGTAGTATGTTCGATATATCGATCAACTTGACCGCACCCCTTGAACGATTGACAAGAGTTGATCGCCCCATTTTATCAGCGGCAGCTTGAAGAACAGGACGTTTTCGTTAACAGAGGAGAGTAACGAACTGGAATCCACTCCAATCTGTTATAAAACCACACCAGAAAGGTTTTAAATACGTGATAATTAAACTATCTACAGTGTTGTTTCTTTTAATAAATTATTCGTGGAATTTTGAAACGAAAATGTAGGAATTAATGACGCGAAAGATGTAAGCACGTGCAACGCATTCCGCTCATTCCACGGTTTTCTCTTTCACAGACACTTTCTTTCGTTCTTGGTTTTTGTATTTCTTTCAGTTCTCTTTTTTATATACCATAATTCTTAATTAAATAATGAAGGAAATTTTATTTCTTTAAAAACACAATTGGACCTGACTTACGATTGCAATTCCGAAACCCCTACACGTTCGTCATGTGATGCAGGAGGCATTTCCACGTTCTGCTGGATACCTGATATACATACATATTCCGGTGAGAGCCAAAGCTGGAATACCCACCACGAAGACGCAATTTAAGAAGAACGTAGCCAGAAGACGTGCAATTCACGAAGAGGTGCGGGTAACGGACTGCCAGAAGTCTTCAAAGACGCATTCATCGCCCACTCCATTCGCCCCAAGGGTTCATGCAATATAAGGAACTACGTTTTTTCATTAATTCGTAATGTGTGGACGCATTTTCTATGCGCCAGAGCCCTCCGTAAATTCACTGCTCTCAGGACAGGCTACTTCGTAATTTGTTGGCTCTGCAGCCAGAGCACTTCGACATTTCTTTCCGAACAGAGTGGGGAGTAAATTCCGCTATCCGCACGTGCTGCTCTCTCAAGGTCGCGCGACGCGCAGGGTACATTTCGCTGACTTGTAGAGGGGAGAGTAGAATATTTCGACGGAGGTCAGCGGAACTTTCCAAGACAGACTTGTATATTTATAAAGGAAATATGTTTTTACATTCTAGATTGAGGGAATAGCTATGAAGTATTTTTCCACATTATTCATTACATTTCTATAGAAAATATATAGAAAAATCTTCTGTACATAATTTAATTCTTAAAACACTTGTGTATAATATCAGTGTAAATTCAGATTTATAAACATTGTATATACATTTTATGTATAATGTTCTACACTTTTGAGATTCATAAAGGCAAGAGCTTATTAGCCATTTCAATAGTAATTTAAATTGTCAAACAACTTCTTCTTCCATTAGCACCACAACCCTGTGTGGGTTCTCACTTTCACAACTAAACCGTTCCACTTTTTTCTGCCATTCACTATCACTCTCCACTCTCCCTTGCGTAGCACCCGAAGATCTTGACACACGTCATCCATCCACCGAGTTCTTGGTCTTTCTTGCGTCCACCTTTTGCCATTCATGACATGATCTTTTTTGGGAGTCTATCCATCTGCATCCTCTGAATGTGACCAAGCCATTTGATTGTTTGAACCTTAATACATCTTATTATATCTTCCCCTTTTATTTGATTTTCTAATTCTTGATTTGTTCTTATTCTCCAGGTGTCAGCATTTACTTGAATTGGCTCATATAATTTACGTAATATTTGTCTTTGAATATTCTCGCTGTCGCTGAGTGTCCATGTTTCTGCTGCATATGTAACAACTGGACTTATTAGAATTTTATATGTCCTAATTTTTATATTTTGTGTGTAAATAGCGTCTGTATAAGGAAGTTCCCGAATTGGGGGCTCGGAAATTTTATGACTGTGTAACCCACCAGGCAACCCAAGGCGTTTGTCCTCTACGGAGTTGTAACGGGCTATGATAATAATCAGGCGCGGCTCGTCATTAAAGGCTGTAAGGCGGAGCCTTCCCTACAAAAATCGCCGCCCAAAAGAATGTAAAAAATATTTATAAATGTATTTATTTATTTTATTTATTTATTTATTTATTAATAATGGCTTTCTGAGTTATATTATGTAATAATCATATCAAAATTTTTATATGATAGTGCTACAACGCTCGTTCGTAACGCATTTGAAGCTGTTGACAGGGAAGAGATACGCGTTAGGCTCCCACTTCATTCTGTCATAAGCCCCTGTGTAAAACGAGGAGGGCGTGACGTCATGCATTCGCTGCACAGGCTTACGGGCGGACGAAGGCTGCGGCCTGGCAGCCTTCAAGGGTCAGGACCTGGGCGCGGCCGAAGCCTGGGTGGGCGTAGGGTCTGAAGAACGGCGTGCTCACCAGATAGCAATACTATGCAGCTCAGTGAGAAGCACTGAGCATTAACTAGTTGTTCAAATACGCGGTAGGAGCGCTACTCCCTTATCGGAATGTGTATACAAATACATTAATTAAAAACCAAGTCCTAATGAAAAACGCATGGTGGAAATAACCATGGTGGTGGATGGTGGAAATTCCTCCATGGAAAAACGTAGACAAAACTCTGTCAAAGAACGCGTTCCCCTGCTTTCCCCATAAACGAAAATCTAGTACTACCCCCGAATTAACTTCATGAAATGGCGGGAAAAACGACACGCCCTGCTTTCTTAAGTGCCGTTAGGTACGCACCACAGAGCAGTTTGTGTATGGTACGAAAGTTTAATGGTTGTCTGTTGTCTTGTTAGCGGTGAAGGTGAATTGTGCGTAAGTCATAGTGTGATATTGTGTAGCTGCGTTTGCTTCATTTGTGGTGTTGGGTAGTTTTGTGGGTTTTATTGGTGTTGGTGTATTTGTTGTAAAGATGAATTCAGTGAACAATATACGTGGTAACAATTTGGATCTTCATTCGAGGATACAGGTGAAAATCCTTGGTCCGCATAGGTCAAATCTTTCTATAATTCAGGAACAAAAGGAATACAAATCTCGTGGTGAATATATTCGTAAATTCAACCCAACAATGTACAATGCTGCCGAGTGGCTTTGTGGATGTGATGTAAAAAATGCGTTCTTTTGCTTCACGTGCCTCCTAACCAAGAACGATGATAATGTGTGGACTGAGTCAGGAGTCACAGATTTGAAAAACTTCAATGCGAAAGTGAAAAGGCATAACTCTTGTGAAAAACATTTACATGGTTTCATTGAATTTACGATGTTAGGAAAAGTGGACATTGGATGCCAGTTAGATTCTGCTTACCGTTTACGTGTAAAACAATTCAACGGGAATGTTTCAAAGAATCGATATATTCTGGGAAAGCTAATAGACTGTATAAAGTTTTGTGGAAAGTTTGAACTGGCCTTAAGAGGACATGACGAAACGGAAAATTCTAGCAATTCTGGAATATTTCGCGGGCTGGTTAGTCTCATGGCAGAATTGGATAGTATCTTGAAGCAGCATATAGAGAAAACCGATAATCGTGTATTCTTAGGTCTCTCTAAAACAATTCAAAACGAATTGCTGGATTCCATCTACGCGGTTTGTTTGAACCTTATTAAACATGAACTACAGGAGACAAATTATGTAGCAATTGAAGCTGATGAAACCACTGATAGTGCCACATTATCACAACTGGTTTTTATTTTGAGATATGAGATAATGGGGAAAATAAAGGAAAGATTCGTAAGCTTCGTTCAACCTCAGAGACACAACGCAGAAGGCAAAAGTGATGCCATCTTCACAGTTCTTGAGAAAATGATATATGAGACTCCTGAAAAACTTATTGCTCAAAGTTATGACGGTGCTCCCGTCACGAGTGGTCATAACAATGGAGTGCAAGTGAAAATAAAAGAAAAATATCAGAAAGCCCTCTTTATTCACTGCTACGCCCACCAATTAAATTTGGTTTTTGAACGTTGCGTTACCGGAAATAAGCAAGTGAAATTTTTTTTAGTAACTTGGAAGGAGTCTCAACATTTTTTTCTCAGTCTCTTAAACGAACTGCAGTCCTTGACGAAGTGGTGAAGAAACGCATTCCCAATTGTCCCCAGTCCATCAGGTGGAATTTCAAGTCCCGGTGCGTTACCACTGTATACAAATACAGAGAAGACATTTTAGTGTGTTTAAACACAATTATTGAATGTGAAAGTAGCGACTACAAGACAATTAATAAGGCCATGGGGCTTAAATGTTTCTTGCAGGACGACGATTTCCTTTTCTGGCTACAGTTCTTTAACAAAGTCATGCCTCATTACGATATTTTATTCAATGAACTTCAGCAGAAGAATATAGATTCAGTGAAAACGCTGAAGTGCGTTTCTGAATTTGTTTCTTCCATACAAGAAATTAGAGTTTCACTCGACACTGGACTCTGGGGAGAAGAAGAACCATCGGCAAAACGCGTGCGTTTTACAGAGCCAAGAAAAGTGTGTGCGAGAGAAGTTTGCGACATCATAATAACGCAAATCAAGGACTGTTTTCTTTTCAGCGATCATCTTTCGGTGGCAAAGTTGTTTGAGCCATCATTATTTCCACAACACAGCAAAGCATTTCCAGAAAAAGAATTTAAAACTGCTGTTGACTTGTATCATTTAAACTATCGATTTACGCCACGAATTAAAAGTACTGTACAGTCGAGCAGATTTTGTAGGGGCATCGGGAGCGTTAATTTTGCTGAACTTTATTTATGAGAACAATTTAACAAAAGCTTTTCCAGAAAGTGTCAAGCTCCTTAAGATTATTGTGACCATCCCGATGACCACTGGTGAAGCAGACCGTTGCTTTTCTACTCTCAAAAGGGTGAAGACCTTCATTCGAAACACAATGAAAGAAGATCGACTTTGTGCGTTGGCAATGTGTTCCATTGAAAAGGAGTTATTGTCATCACCGAACTTCAATGAACTCGTTATAGACAACTTTGCAGAACAGAAAGAGAGGAGAGCTGACTTCATTTACAAACAAATAAACTAAGGTAAGCCAAATATTATAAGTATGTAACGTTAACATAGTTGTGCTGCGGTGCACTCCCCCCCCCCAGCAATTAAACAGTTGCAGCCTACCCCATTTAGAAAACCACGAGCCGCGACTGATAATAATAATAATAATTATAATAATAATAATAATAAATAATAATAATAATAATAATAAT
The DNA here is from genome assembly GCA_011170035.1 of Teleogryllus occipitalis. NCBI lineage: Eukaryota > Metazoa > Arthropoda > Insecta > Orthoptera > Gryllidae > Teleogryllus > Teleogryllus occipitalis. The sequence continues at coordinate 1,328 of BLKR01006626.1, read as the reverse complement.
AATATTAATAATAATAATAATAATAATAATAATAATAATGATGATGATGATGATTACAACATGCGTAAAGCAAATGCAGAGAGCAGTGATCCTGGACAGCTTCAGAATAGTAAAAGAATTTCTGGGATGTACTGCTGGTTGGAACAAGATTGATTAAAGTCTAGAAAGTAACATTCATTAGTGTCTTGTCACTGCGAGATCGACCGAACCTAGACCAGCAATGGCCAGGTGAATGTTCCTGCACATAGTGCAGAGGGTGAAAACTTTGGAATAATAATAATAATAATAATAATAATAATAATAATAATAATAATAATAACAACAATAATAGTAACAACAATAGTAACAATAACTGTAGCAATAGTAGTAGCAATTGTAGTACTTTTGTGAAAGAATAAATCAAGTATTTTTGGTCTGCTGCTGCAAAATTATTTTTGCAGGTATGATGAGCGGCGCCTAAAGCATAAATTTTGTGAAGTAAATACGATCTATGGCATGCAACCATAGAAAAAAGGACGGTTGAAATCAGCAGTATATCAATACAACGGGATGAACACTGATGCATGTAGTAACTATTGACGCAGCTCGCGAATTCAGCGCTGCCAAATCCTTGTGAGAGCCCAAGGACTTCATCCGCCCAGCGCCGCCCAAGGAAGGCGCACACTCGGCGACCGAGGCGGAGGCAAGTGGGAGTCCGTGCCGAGTACAGAAGGCGTCGGATTTTGTTGCGAGAGTAAGTGCGCTCCCGCCATTTCCTGCAACGATATCGGAGGCCAATTCCGTGAACAAGGAGCTGGGCGGACCCAGCTGCTCTCCTCCCCGCCTTCACCTTCGCCTCAACAGAAGAATCAATTCTCTCGCGCTCAAAAACGCTGCACGCGACTGCCAAACGCCGTGGCTCGCAACACGCCACCGACGTTGGACATCGGAAAAGCGCCCAATTGGAAAGCGCCCCCCCCCCAGCGATGTCCGGTGTTCGAAGGAAGCGACAGGTGTCTAGACACCTGCGAGGGAGTCCGGCATGCTTCTCCTGGTACGCGCCAGAGAGGTGCAGTCGGGACATCATTTTGAATTGAAATGGCCGACAGCCCGTGTCTCACGACCTTCGAGCAGGACGATCGCTGGAGGGACTTCCTAGAATGAACGGGCGTCTATCCGCTGCACCCCCCGCCTGTCACGGCAATGCTAGTTCCCTCCAATCAATTAAAATCGTGAGTGAAACTACTGGTACAAAAACAGCACATACTTTCTCGCCCGTACATTCACGCAAAATTACGCGAAAAGTACTCAGTTTCGAACAATTGTAAATGACGTATTTCAAAATCTAT
>BLKR01006625.1:0-53737 GCA_011170035.1 Teleogryllus occipitalis | reverse complement strand
CATTATTCTGTCAACTTTTTTGCCATCATTTTTCGTTGTTATCAGCCATCTTACTGTCACCATCGCCATCGTCCTCTGTCATTCTCCTGTTTACTTCTCCGGCATCCTCCGGAATTTCTCTTCGTTTTCCTTCTCCGTCATTCTTTTCCTTCTTCCTGCTTTTTCGTCATTTATCGCCTTCTTCCTGCTACAATCGCCACCTTTCTCTGTCATGCTCCAGTCATCACCATCTTCTTTTACTAACCTTTAGATAACTTGTGCGGCATCTTCAGTCATTTTTCTCCGCCCTCCTTCCCAGCCTTTCATCTTTTTCTTCATCCTTCCGTAATCACCGCTATCTTCATTTTCCATCCTTCCACCAACTTCGCCATCTTTTCTGTCATTCTCCGTCATTTCGTTCTGCCATTCTCTTCTATCATTCTTCTCCCTCTTCCTTTGTTTGAAACCCTTTTCCAAACTTCTCTTCCATCGTCCTCAATTTTCTCAACCATCCTCTGTCATCTTCCGCCTTACATTTTGTGCATCTTTTCCCACAACCCTTCCCCGTCCTTCCCTGTTACTTCCCCGCAACCCACGACCTCACTGAACTTTTCTCCCAAGTCATCCCTACTCTTTTACCACGGAAGCATATCCTCCACATATGACTTACATTCGTCTCACTCCGTACCCGCTCCTAAACGATCCTTCCACTCTTTGTTCACATTCCGGTTTTTGAATTTCCCCTCCATCTCTACACACTCTTCTTCCTTCCTGCTTTCAACTCTGTTAAGACCCACAACGATCATTCTCGAGTCTCAGTCCGGACGTCTCACCAATTCTGTCTTTTCCTTTCTGGTCTATCTCCACCACGTTCTCGACTAATTCACCCATACGGTCTGCGGCTGTTCCCCGATATCACCCCGTCGAGATTTCCCCTTCCCATCTCTCTGACTCTCTCTTCCCCTTCTCTCTTTCCCATTTCTCTTCTCTCTGATTTGTCATCTCTCTATCTTGCCCGGGTCTTTGCCGAACATTCTGCCCTCTTTCCTCTTTGCTTCATTTTCTCTTCATCGTCAACCTATTCGTTCTTCTTCTGTTCCCTGATAGCATCCTATCCTAGATTTCCCTTCCCACCTCCCCCTTCCCTTCTCAATCTCTTACCATTCCTTTGAAATCTAATTCCTCTCTTCTTTGCTTCGCCCTCTCTCCATCCTCAATCCATTCGTTCTATTGCTGTCCCCCGATATCATCCTATCCCAGATTTCCCTTCTCATCTCCCCCATCCCTTCTCAATCTCTTCCCATTCCTTTGAAATCTCTCTAATTCCTCTCTTCTTTGCTTCACCCTCTCTCCATCCTTAATCCATTCCTTCTACCGCTGTTCTCGGGTATTATCCTATCCCAGATTTCCCTTCCCACCGTCCCTCCCTCGCCCCTCCTTTGTGACCCCTCCCGTGCCGTGCCCCGCCCCAACCCGCGCGCTCCTCCCTGCGGATTAAGCGGCGGCCATCCATTAAAATGTTTGCGCTGGGGCTGCGGCCGGCCGCCGCGCGCCCCTGCGCCGAGCCGCCCCACTGACATAGTTCGCGTCGCGCTGTTTGGCGGAGGGCGAACAACGGCGGCGCTTGGGGCGTGGCGCCGCCCGGGGCGTGAGGGCGCGCCAAGTAAACCGAGGCGCCTCCGGAGAGCGGTGCTGGGACTATTGTCTGCTGACAGTCTCTAGCGGATTTGGCGGTTGCTAAGAGGCACGTTGGTGGGTTGGTGCCTCTCTCAGGGAAGGCATTTTATAGCAAGGATTCATGAAATGAATGATAATAGAAGAAACTTATTTTCCTGATTAAAACTGTTTCAACCAAAAAGGTTTTGTAAAGTGAAGTTCTAAAACTTTATAAAATCTTGAATGCAATGAATAACTATTCAAAGATCTTAAATTAATTCTTAAAACAGTTACTTCGAGAGAGGACTATAAGAACATAAACCTCTATTATGAAGTTCTATTGAATGAAAATTGAACTTTTCAAATGCCAAAAGAAATCGGATATTCTTATATTTAAATTCCTAAACAAAAGCTTTAAGGTTTGAGACATGCTCAGAACAATATGGCTAGGAGACACCGCGAAACGAATATTGTCAAAACCAAAGTTTAAAATACACCTCAATGTCTTCAATGTAATAATTCGTAAACTTCAGAAGATAAAAGTGATCACTGAAGAAGTAAGAAAGCTGGCAAACCTGGAAATGCGTTTTAAACTTCTGAAATGCAGTTTACTAAAATATATTGTGAACTGACAAAGACGAATGCAGAAAGAAAGAAGGACGAAAGTGGCGATGAAAAATAGTTCTGAATAAATACTGGAGACAATAAGAGTGAAGCTGTTTGAGTTTAGGACAGTACTATTTATTTATTTTGCTTTTGCATAGAATTTAAAACCCACAAACATGGGGATATATTTTCCACACAAAAATAATGGTGACGGAAAAGAGATAGCATAAAAATTAGGCATCAGGCAAAGTAAGCAAAAGAATATCTCAAAATATAAATTCAAAGCAGTTTCTCATAATGAAAATATAGATGCACTTACGGGTCTATGTTGTAATAAATCAGGAACGTAGATGTGGTAAGTGGGTCTTTTAATTTTTCGAGTGAATAAGTAGACTATATTAAAAAATGGAAAGGAAGGCAATTTAGGTGTTGTAAATGGTAGTGTGTAATAATTCGTATGCAGAAGTGTTTACATCTTCAAACATTTGTTGTTAATTTATATGGAAGTGTCATATAGGTACGTGTCGTATTATATACAAAAGTAACATCAGTTTGAATGACAGAAATCAGGTCAATTATAGAGAAAATATGAAAAAGTGAAGAGATGGTATAAACTCTAAAAATACATAAATACGTCTGCAATTATAGATCTGTCGATATATTTTTTATAATTAAAAATTTGTAACAATATAAAATCGACAAAATAAAGACACATACACAAAATCTCTGATAAACCCGTACATTCAAATTTTAGATCGTCAATGCTCACAATATTGTATACAAACTTCTACATGAGGCACGTTTCTTGTATATTGTGTCCACCGGTGCTCATGAGACAGCAGTAATTCAATGGTATCTAACTGATAAAGAAAACTGAATGCACTTCTTGAATAATAGCATGCATAAGGAAACAAAATCAAGCACGCAATATTACATTTGCTAAGCTGAATCTACCTCATGTTATAAGGAAGAAAGATTATCAGAACGAAGATACATTTTTTACCTTCAGAGAAGTACAGTTTTCATACCGTAATATTTTACCTGATGATGCAACGACGTAGAAAGAAATGCAAAAGACTCATCCATACCTTAAGAGAAACGTAGTTCTCAGGCTACGAGTCAAGTGTACAGCAGTAGAAAACTAATAAAGCATTTCAATGAGTGTATTGGGAGCTTTAAAGTTCAAAGAGACGTTAGAGATGTCAAAAAGCGAATCTAAGGAACCTCAAGAAATTAGAAGATTTATAACAGAAATAATCAGAAGAAAACGTGTATTGGTAAACCGTTACTAACAAACCAAAGAAGACAATCAAAGAAAGCGGCTGCTGTTTAAAATCTTTAAAAATTTCATCGATATTTGATAGCCTTATTAGAAAATATTAACTAGCAGTAGAAGTATAATATATAATATAATATAATATAATATAATATAATATAATATAATATAATATAATATAATATAATATAATATAATATAATATAATATAATATAATATAATATAATTTAATATGATATAATATAATATAATACAATATAATATAATATAATGTAAACCAATCAAGAAAACAGACCTCCAAAGGTCTATGATTAGTATCCGAGGAGAAAGTGAGTACAGTTCCATTCCGACAAAAGAGGATCCAAGAAATTTGGACAAGCATCAGGAAAAGAACCCCTTGGAAACACGCGAAGAAGGGAAGAAGTCCAGAGGGGGTATCAGCAGAAGATCAAAACGTGGCACTGACCTAATAAACAACAAAACAAGTGCCCCTCAGCAGGGCGTCGAGTGTGGGAGCGGTGGCGAGAGCGTCTGTTGTTCTACGCTATCGCGCCTTCGGCGGAAGAGAGCGACAGAGAGCGCGTTCGGAAAGGAGAGCCGGATCGGAGCGCTCTTCCCCGTCGCGATTGTTCGGCGCGAGGGATTGGGGTGGAGGTGGCAAGAGTGATGAATCACTCTGGAAGGAACTGCAGAAGGGAAACGCGAAGGCAATTTTTCGACAATACACGACGTAGGCATCAACTGATCCGGGGAATAAATCGTGTTTTAATGTGAAACCGTAAGTACTACCACCGCCTGAGAAAGGCATGCTATGAAGGATGAGGGAGGGGGAGGCATAAAAAGAAAATGACTAATGAGACTAGAAGTGAAATTTGAATGAGTAAAAAGATATTAGGGAACAGACTAGGAGCCGGATAAGTGCATGCACTTTCCTTTATGGATGGAAGATCTAAAAAATCTAATGGGAGCCGTCCCTGCTGTATACGGCATTATATTTTAATGAATGAAACCAAAAAAACTAAACCATGTACACTTGATTAAGCGTTTTTCATCTATTAATTTAGTCACTCTAAGCAGGGCAATATTATAACAATGTTGGTTGCAGTGATTATAATAATTTACACAACAGTTATTGCGGTCATTAATCATTTTCAATTACATATTGAGAAAAGGATAACGGATAATGGAAATTGTTATTTCCATATATTATGATGACTACAATGCATGGTATTAGGCAGTAAAACAAACCTTCAGGTTAACTCTAGAATACTCTCTGTTCCAATTTCAAATCAACTTATTTCGTTTTATTACATGATTAATTTTTACTATTTGAGGCTAATGATTCGGACAGTAATTCAGGTTTTACAGTCACAAAATAGCTGGAAATTAAGCTCCGATTCAAACTAATCTCTAGTTAAAATTGAAAATACAATACAAATTACACTAAGAAATTCAATATTCGCTGCGGATACTATGATATCACAAAGAACAATTGACTAAAAATAGGTCTAAAGAACATCTTTTTTAAAATAGGCCTGTACTTATTCATTCTACAACTAAATAAATCAAGTTTGCAGCATATAATATTGTTGTATCATTAAAGAAACTTGAAGAAATATTCTGCAAAAACAATCATAACCGTCTTGTGAAAGCAAATTGTGCGCAACACCATCTAACGATGTAAAGTTACAAAAGATCGTGACAGCGTATACTTTCTCGCAGTTTTTGTAATTTTTGCAATTTTTAAAAATTCGGAAAGTTGAACAAAAAGCGGACTTGCGTCCTTTTTAGAGACTGCATTCTAATATTAAAAATATGGTAATATATGGAGCCTTTTTCGAAATAGAATTCCATTTTCTTTGAGGAACGTTTGCGCAAAAACTAGAAATATTTTAAACCAAATGTAATTTCCTCTTTAAAAATCTACTTTTGAAGAAATATAATATTTCATTTTTAAAAACCCTATTTTCAATAAAGTAAATGTAGAAAGTACCAAAAATTTTTAAATGTTTTTGACAAAGAATTGAAAACGTCGTTGAGGGTGTATGTAAAGTACCTACATTATCGAAATATCCGTTCATGTTTCAAGCGAGAGCAAACAGCTCGGGATATATCAACTTGGTTAAAAAATCCTTCTTATGGCTAAGCCGCTAGCATTTTTCACAGACGTACAAACAGCCATTAACACATTTTCCGGTATCCAAGACCCACAAAATGTCGATTCTGTCTACTTAACGTGTTGGCACATTGGTGGCCAAAATTAAATCAAATTTGATGCCGAACTTGAACCATTTATAGCAATTCTTTGGCGCTAATTAACAGAAAGGGAATGCAATTAAAACATCCTGTCTTGGACTTTGTATTTTTTTTTGTTGTAAAAACCGTGGGCGGGCTTCCCGAGAGAAATGCCCTTCCTAAGCTCTTTGGAAGGACTCAACTGCTTTGAAGTTTTGAACTGCTGCTTCCAAGGAGAAAGATTTTTCCAAATTCTCAGTACCAGAGACCTACAATACGGGTTTGGCATAATATCGTCGATTTTCGCTGCAGTATTACAACTTCTCTTTACTTCGTTGGTAGTATGCAAAAAGAAAAGTCTCTCAAGGCGAACATTATTATTTACGTTCCTAAGAAGTGTTGCATATTGTTGCAAATTTTTAAAAAATTTTATTACTTTTTGTTCGTCATTTCTGCCTTTCAAGGATGTTTATACATGATTTCATTAACTATAGGATGAACCATCCTCAGTTCTAAATGTAAATATAATAAAAATAAAAAAGAGCTTGGAAGTTATGTTTTGTGTGTGCGTGTAAGAGAGAGAGAGAGAGAGAGAGAGAGAGAGAGAGAGAGAGAGAGAGAGAGAGAGAGAGAGAGAGAGAGAGAAATAGAGCAAAGTAAAACCCCATTTTGTTTCATTGGTCTTGCATGGTTGGTCTTTCCACGGTTGCAGCATGGAAACATTTCCCCTGTGTTCATCCAACAAATCTTGCTGAGACGTCGCCCTCACGTTAAACCGCGAATCAGAGAAATGGCGCGGCGGTGGAGGCCGACGAAGACAGACGCGCTTGCGGCCGGAGATGGAGCACGGCGTCTCCGAGCGAGCGGCGCGCGGAGGTTCCGAGCAACGACGCACAACACGCGCAACGCGGCTCAGCTCACGGCGGGGCGCGCCAGTGGGGGTGCAGATCTCTCTCCCTCCTCCCCTCCTCCCCCCCTCCTCCCCCCCCTCCCCTCTGCTCCCTCCCCTCCCTCCTCCCTCCCCTCCCTCCCTCCTCCCTCCCCTCCCTCCCTCCCCCCCTCCTCCCTCCCTCCCCACCCTCCCCCCTCCTCCCCTCCCCCCTCGCCCCCCTCCTTCCCCTTCCTCCCCCCCCCTCCCCCCCTCCCCCTCGCCTCCCTCGCCTCCCTCGCCTCCCTCGCCTCCTCCCTCCCTCCCGCCTCCCTCGCCTCCCTCGCCTCCCCTCGCCCCTCCCTCGCCTCCCCTCCCTCCCCTCCCTCCTCCCCTTCCCTCCCTCCCCTCCCTCCCCTCCCTCCCTCCCTCCCCTCCCTCCCTCCCTCCCTCCCTCCCCTCCCTCCCCTCCTCCCCTCCCTCCCTCCCTCCCTCCCTCCTCCCTCCCCTCCCTCCCTCCCCCTCCCATCGGCTTCTTCGCTAACCACGCTACCCCTAGCCGCACCGCACCGTCTCACCGCGACCTGTATCGCTTTGTCGATCCATCTGCTGTGCTTCCTGGCGCAGATTGATTGGTTATTTCTTGTTTCGAGACGCGTTAACTGCTATGATCGTTATTCCCATACTTTAGGGCATGTTTTTCATTGGAAGATGGTAGTGATCTTCCTTCATTGGATGGTGAGATTGGATGGTGGGGCTGACCTACACGTCAGTTAGCAGGATTTCCGTAACCGCGTAGCTATCACCAGCGAGGACACCACCTCAGCCGGAACAAACTTAACAATTCTGACTGGTATCTTGATGTGTGTAGTAGTGTAGTGGAGTTTGTGTAAATGTAAGTAGGGGTGATGAAAGGAAGGACAAGGAAGGGGAAGGGAAGTATCGCGCGCGGTTCGTGGCTCGTTTGTTTATTAGGCTTGTGTTATACTGCTCCCGCATTCGCTTGGTGTTGAAGAAACCATTCAAAACTACCTAGCTGTTTTCCTAGTGTCAAAAATCCTTCCGTTGTTGGGGCCTTAACACTTGGACCTCCCGATCAGAGGTAGTGCAGTGACATCTGTTAATGCCCCAAGTCACCTAAGGCGGTGCCTTGCATAGACTCACCGGCACAGCCGACCTGCTGAGCCTTAGAATGTCATAGTCTACCCTACGCTGTCTTATCCCACCTTTCTTATCACCCTATATAATTTTTATTACGCCTTTTCAATTTTTCCTGCCTCACATAGGTTTTTTTCTTGCTCACTGCCCTCTGCCAATCGCCAGAGTGCCACAATCCACCCTACCTTTTCCTACTGTACATCGCATTGTCCCACCCGAATATGATTTTTCTTATCACATTTAAGTTTTTGCAGCCTCACACTCGTCTGCTCCCGGCAACCCTATTAAGACCTGCCCAGTCTCACCGTGCCCCAATTCACTCTACGCTAACCCGTCCCCTCTCATCTTGTCATACCTCAATATGTTTTTTTCGTATCTTATTTCGTCTTTCTCATTCTCACATTCACTTCCGGGAACTCAGTCCATCCACGCCTCTCTCCTCTCTCTACCTACCCACCATCACCGTGCTTCACTTAATTCTATCATTACCTGTTGAAACACGCCTTATCTAACTCACTTTGGTATTTCTTGCCCCAAACCGGCATTTCATATCACGTATTTGTCTTATCTCACGTCCACCAGACCATCCCGCTTCATCCAGCTCTTTCACGCCTTATCTAACCACACTTCTCTGCACCTGAAAGTCTTTCCATTCGATCTTCCCTGACTCACTATGACCTACTTCTTTAACGTACCATTTCTTATTTATTTATATATTTTACGTAAAAAACAGTTAAAACTGCGTATGACGTGCTATGGGGAGAAGTGAATTCTGTGCACATTTTCAAAATTCTGTGATCCCTACACTGTCATATACTACATGAATTTTGAATTTAAAAAAAGTTCTCATGTAATAAAACCTATTTTCAAGGATAAATAAGCAATAAATTTCGGGCTCTTATCCATGATGTCCTTCGTCAAGGAATAATACTTCCTTCCGCAACAACATGGAAACGATAATTTGAATAACTATATTTCCCAATGAATTCTAGAAGACGTGCACAGATAATGAAGTTACATTCTTGTCCAGAAGCAAAACAAGGGGCCATCTCAGCATTTACTCAATGGACCGGACGAAAAGCCTGATCGAGATGGGGGTCATTGACCCGGAGGCTGCTGTACAATACTTGTTACAGGTTGTTTATACACATTTATACAGTCCAAATGGTAAATAATTCATAAAGTATCATTGTTAAAATTAATGTTACTTTTCTTGTGATGCTCAGTATAGTCTCTAATTGCCTACAAACAGTTATGCAGCAGAAACGATTTCACTTTGGATTTAAACTTTTCTATCGAATTTAATCGTTTAATGTCATCTGACAAAGTGTTGTAAAATAATGTATATGTATTGTATGTGAATTTTTTGTAATGAGCTGTTGATACTGTCACCTGATGAATATGATTTCTACGTCGAGTGTTATAGTAATAGACTTCGGCATTTTCTGAAAATATATTCCCGCTCTTAAGCAAGTCATCACATTTCTCGCATCACATAACGTTTTCTTTCTCCACCCAACTCGTAACTGCACTATTTAGCCCTTTCCAGCTCCATCCGCATCCCTCATTCATCCCAGCTCTTATTCGCTCCATTCTACGCTTCTCTGACACACCTCGACTTTCAAGACCACAAACAGCTCTCGTTATCCCCCCTTTTCTGCGACTTCCAGGTTTTTCCTCCTCTATTTTTGTCTCTCTTATTGCTCTTCCGGTCACGGCTCTCCCTTGTGAGCCTATTCACCCAGATCGTCCGTCCATTAGAACCAATCTGAGCCCCCTACAACCCCCCACTCCACCTCACTAGCTGTTTGATCATCACCATGCTTCTCCGTTCTGTCCTCTTTACGAGTTGTCGTCATCAGCCGTCCTACCAACCATTTTCCTGTCTTTGTGCCCTGCCCAGCTCTTTAGCCCCGTCCTCCCTGTTAACATATATTCTCTCAACTATTTATACTCTCCCTGATCCGCTCCATACTTACTTCAGGCCACAATGTCAGTTTACCGCACGAGTATTCCACACGTTTGCTTATGGTAACACTCACGCTCGCTTTTTTATTTGCAGTTGTTTTTATTCGTACGGTCGCTCGCCACGTGCCGGTTTAAACACTCGTTTGCCAATTTACTCGCCTTTAGTCACACTTCTTCGAAGCCTTTGGCTCTGTCGCTTTCGCACCTGTTTGTTATTGCTGCATTTCCCTGATTACTTTTCACTACATCAACATTAGTCACCCTCATTAGTGCTCTGAATCTCATCTTTCTATAATGATTGGTTTTCCAGCACGCCAAATACTACGGTCATTAGTCACGTCAGTGTAGTGAATGTTTTAGCATGAAAGGTGGTGGTATTCCTCCTCTTCAGGATAGCGATGGATTTTCCCCATCAGGTATCTCCCCAGCTGGGCTAGTCTCAGTTGGGGAAAGCTTTAAGCTCCTGACAGATCTCTAGACATTTGTATGTGGTAGTGTAGTGCATGTAAGTATACGCGAAAGTGTTTGAGTAGGAGGGCAAGAGAGGAAGATGCAGGAAAGGTCTCTCGCGCTCCGTGACCCGTTTGTTTGAGTACTGCTCCGGCATTCGTCTGGGGTTGATCCCCAAAACCACGGAAAACTAACGATCAGACAGGTCGGTCGCTAGAATTGTCTTCGGGACAACAGCTGATTTCAACCTAGTTTTAGAGTTTCAAAAATCCCCGATTGTCGGCACTCCTAAATCCTCCCTGTCGGAGTCATTGCAGAAACAATGGTAATTCTGGGTCAAAGATGACACAGCTGGCAATCTTTCTTGAAAATATAACACCTAATTATTTTTTTGTTATTTCATACTTAGTTTTTTTCCTTTCGCTCTTATCACTTTCGTTCCCCAACCACAAAGATAAACTCTCTTTACATCACTCTCATACTTATGTCCCTGTGTTGACTTAAGTACTTTTTTCGTATTTTCTATATATCAGTATTTTTTTCTACGAATTTATTGTTGGGCGTATGCTTACCGCCTATCTCACTAAAAGTTAGTCACGACAATCTATCGTGAAGTATGTTTGAAATGAACATTTTTCATTAAATATCACCCAAATTCAGTTGACGTTATAGACAAATATGCCGTTGGTTTGCGCGATAAAGTATCGCGCAAAAAATGTCTTGGTCAAAGATTTTTTACGAATAAATTATTAATACATCCATACTCACATGTAAAATGTGAAAATATAACGTTTCAAAGCTTATTAGCTTTATTGACGTGTGACCTTTATTTATTATTTACCTTATTCTCAGAGTGACAGTTATTATTTACCAACTATTTGTTAATCCTTCCATCTTCTATTTCCCAAATTACTTACGCTCTCATTTTGGTAAGTAACAACCATATTTTCTCCATATGTTTCGTTGTTTATATTTTGTTCCAGTTTTATAGCCTTTTTCCTTTCGTTCACACATCTCGGATAGTCCTTTCGTTCATTAACCGGCCATGCCATCAATTTCCCCTTTCCATTTGCAGTTTGCCCTCTTGTAAATCGCTCTCAACCTCTCGCTTGCCTGTATCCTTCTCCCTGGTGCGCCCACCCGGCCGCGGCTGTCGATCTCTGCGACGCATCGACCGCCCACGGCCCCGCGCGTCAATCCGCGAGCCTTACCCCTCCCCCGCTTCCGCCCCCAGCCCCCCTGCGCCCCAGCCCCGCCTTGCGAATCCGGTCCGCTTTCGCTTCCCCTGCCAGCCGCACTTCGCCGCCCTGCGCCAACCTCCCCCACAGTGTAGCCTGTCCCTTCGCACGCACCAAGGAATCTGAAAGAGATGGTCTCATGCCGCGTGTTGAGAGCGGGTTTCCTATTGTGCGTCTGGATGCTGCATAGAATTCGGAGTCGAAATTCTATGTTGATGTGAATTTTTTTTCTTTTTACGGTGAAACATACACATGAAAAATCGTATTTAATGAAATATATTTAGACTAAGGATATTCGAAGTATAAAAAGATAAAATCAGTCTTGTTTCTACAGCATTATTGCCAAATAATATATTTTTTATACGAATGAATTGTATTAAATGAGCAGAATTCTTACCGCTTCGTCAGCACTGCTACGACCTGGCGTTTTCGTGCCACAATCGCCTTCTCGCTGTCGCCTCCTAGCTCAGCTTTCGTCCTACCTTCATCCCGTTTGATTATCCTGACCTGTTGGATCTCACCCCGCGACACACGGCAACGCCCAGCAATAATGAAGCCCAGGTGGATTCGGAATTGCATTAAACTGAAGCGCAAACTTGTGCTGCAGCGCTATCTAATGGAGAGTTACAACAAAGTATGTATGTACTTTGGCACGACAGCTCTTTACGAGCTCAGGCCTAGCAGTGGCGTCCCGGTCTTGCGGACGTGAGGTTAGCACATAGCAATCCCTACGCCGTATCTGTGGTCTTCTCAACCTGAGAAGTGACATTTCTCATCGTCACACAGCAACGGATACGGGGACTTTGAAACAAAAAAATGGGCACAGTTAATTTTTGCCACGACCGGAAATCGAACTTGGGATTGCACCGTGAAAAGCAAGCACGCTAACCAACGAGCCACTGAGGGCTATTGCAACAAAGTGAACAGCTTAAAAACATTCTCTATGAAAAAACACTAAGATAAACCAAGTCTCATGGAGGTTTGTCAAACGGTATCAGAGTTTATCGATCTAGGACAAACCTACATTCAATTTCATACACTCAGATAAGATGATACCGCTCTCACAGTATTAAAATATTCTTAAAGCATATTAAGTTACAAAAAATTGCATAGTAAGTTACAAGTTATTAAGTAACAAGTGCGCAAAGCGGATGATTCGCGCACGAGTCGAGTTGTCGCTCAGACGCACGCGTGGGTGACAAACGATAGCACGCGAATCACGCTCGTGCTCGTCTTGCAAGCGCAATTTTTAACAAGCCATGTGCGACAGGTGTTTCGCACACGCTCCTAGGCCCCGCTGGTGGGAGAGTCCTGGGTAGGGGGAAACCCCACTAGCCGACGGTAGGTCGGCGCCGGATCTCGCCATCCAGCGGGGGAAGATCACCGCTATCTCCCAAAAAAACATGCACTACACTCTCGGGAATAATGACCATAGCAGTTGACGCGCCCGACGGGCCCGAAATTAACTGTTCGCGCGTGAAATACAAAATCGTGATACCACTTTTCACCCACGGCGTGTTAAAACGTTTTTGAATCAAACTCCAATAGTTCCTGCAAAGAAAGAAATTACCCAACCTTTTAAACAAAAAATTGAGATTGAGAAATAGTTTATCTGTTTCGGTACATATATGTCTGGTAATTAATATGTAGAGGGCCTTAGTGACCACACTTTTTATCAATCGAAGAGAAATTGAGGCATTTTTGTCGTATTTGTTTATTTCAGCAGAAAGCTTTTTCGGCCACATTGCGGCCATCTTAAGCGGTCGAAAAAGCTTTCTGCTGAAATAAACAAATACGATAAAACAACGCCCCAATTTCTCTTCGATGATGCGAATGTCGTGAACTCCACACCATTTCCTACGATTGTATATGAATATTTCAAAAGTAAAAAGAAAAGCATTAAAAATATCTTCATACTCTAACTCAACTTATAACTTCCCCCATTCTCTCATATGTACCTACGTTATATTGAATGCGGTCGGTAATATGCATGGTGTACTTTCCAATATTGATACGTAGTTTTATTAAGAGATACCAAAACTTAGGACCGTGCTATTAACATAATATTTATGTATTTCTTCGGGATTCGTATGGAATTGATAGAGAAACCATGGAAAACTACCGATTACAGTAGCCAGCCTCTAGAGAATTCTCCCCGAGGTTGATTTTTTCATTTGACCTAGGAATGCAGCTAGTGTCGAAATTCCGCCACTGTTGAGGCTTGAATGCTACGACCTTTAGTGAAATCATGTAACATGAAATATCAAAATAATTAATGGGACTTTCATATCAAAGTTCTGATAGTAATTATTAAGATGTAATGCTTTACCATAAATTTGAAGTGAAAATCTGACATTTTCACATGTTAAATTTTAAAATGGAAATTTCTTAAAATTTACATTTTTTAAATTTTTTCTTCTAGAACTTGATCATTGATACAATAATATGTAATATACAAACTTGTTGTGGGATGTAAGGATACTAATAAATTATTTTATGTTATGTATTAGATTAATATGTAATTAATGGATCTTTTGATTAAAACATTGAAGCCTAATGCATAAAGTTAAAAATTGAATTAAATAATTTAATACATTTTTTGGACCCGGTACGCTATATTACCTAAAGATAATATACGTAATAGTGTCAAGGTTCGCAACGCGGACAAATGACGCACGTACACTTTTTGTCTTTTTAAAACGCCATTTTGATGCAGCTGGGAATAATGCGGCCCCATTGGAAACCGTGTAACAATTGTGACCGCTGCTGCAACAAACAAGCATTTGCCGAGCAAATGCCTTCTATTATTTTGGAAAATGAATCCACGAGGACGTATTTAGCGAGATGAAAGACCATTGTGTCGCCTTTTCACTGCCATGATATTCATACCATTTTGTATTAGTGAGTTATTTCGAAACTTTTATTCCTGGCAGATTACTTTTAAATTACATTTCTATCAAAATGCGTGCCTAATGTGCCCTTTTGTTATTATTTTTCAACAATATTTTTAAATGTTCTAAATATGCTTCAAAAATCAATTTTTTGAGGAAACGAAATTGGAAACACAGATTCATTGCAGTTCACGCAAATGCATTGAAAAGAAAATATTTAATGTAATGAATCAATTTTAAAAAATGAATAGTTTAGCATCAGTACCAAGAAGAGTATCAGGAATGTCATTACTACACTGAAAATACCTTATGAAATCATAATACACATTTCATCTAGTAGTATAAAGAATAATTTGTAAAACGACAAGTGGATGGGGATTTAATTTTCAAACTATGCACTTCTTTGTCTGTAGATAATACATAGTCTGTATTTACTACCTATAAAATGAAATTTGCATTTGGATAAAATTTTCAGAAAGTTATTGCAGTTGCAAAATGAAAAGAATGCAGTTTCAACACAACTACGAGTATACTATGCAATTTTGGCTGCTAGAACGTCACATCGCTATATTATCGCCGAGAACAAAAATTTCTTTAGATGTGTTGATTCACAAAAAACTTTCAATAAAGCACAATTTATGTCTAATTGCAAAGAATTGAGAGTCTCTTTGATTTACCAATAATTTATAAATAGGGTTCAACACACTTAATACTCAGTTATACCAAATTGTGCATTGTCTCGAAATGTTGAGAAATATGAGGTTGATCGCCTTCAATATTTCCACGCCTCTCTCCCTTCGATCGTTATCTGCTGAAATGACGTCACGCAGAAATATTACCCGGTCTACGGAGCGAACAGAATCCTTTGAACTGGACGCGACGGTCGATGAGCAACGCTTTGTGACTGCAGTTGCTGGTGGATGTTCATGCTTCTGCAACTCAAACTTCGATAGAGACGTCCCACATCTCTGGGAGAATGTAGCAGAGAGAAATTAATATTAACTAGCGGTGATAAAACATCGCGTTATTTCTGTTACGCTATATTTTATTACTACATAGACATGCAACATTGTTTTCATCCCGCAAACACTTTTTTTCCGCCCCGAGACTCGAACTCAGGATCTGGGAGATAACTCGCCGTCAGCCTTACCACCACGCTAGAGAAGAAAGGTAACGTTTGAATTCTGGAACCAACACTATAAGACACCCAAAAAACTTTTGCTTTTGAAATTTTCCAATAATATATTTTAACGAACATATCACCTGCACTATTCTCTTAAGCGCCCTTTACGCTATCTGAGGACAAAATTTAATCAAAAATTTGGTATGAGTTTTGAGAAAATTTGGAAAATGTTTTTGGGGCTTCGTGTTAAGTACCCTCAAAAATCAAAATATCCGTTTAAAACACCCCAAAGTTTTGCAGCGCACGATTGCGTGACTTTCTCTTCTTATGATGTACCTTCATAAGGGCGAGAAAGAAAACGCCATAGTAAAATGCTTTGTGCATTTTGCCAATATGACTACTAATTCTGTCAAAGGTAGAGGAGTCTCAGAATAAATGTTACAAACTTGTATGTAGAGAAATAGAAGATCTCTTTTGCCAGTGAATATTAGTGGGAAATTTCCTGTAACAGTGACACGTGTCATTTGGGCTTGATTGTTAGCCCACGACGCAGGCGCTAGCACCAATATTCGTAATGTTACGTTATCACACAGAAAAGAGATGCGCGCACCTATCAAACACAGGTGCATATGTACCTATTTTAATCAGTAATATATAATAATAATAATAATAATAATAGTAATAATAATGATAATATTAATAATAATAATAACAATAAGAAGAAGAAGACATGTACAGGAAACAATTATGTCATCAATTGAAAAGGTCCGCGCACATTAGGGGTTGTAAAGATAGGTTTTAATTTTCTCGAGTAAATTTAATATTCACTATTCAATCTTTACCTAAACTAAAGGCATTTTAATGAAGTGTTAAAATTACAAATTATATGTTTTATTGTAAAAAAGATGTAAATATATCTTAATAATATTTAGAACTGCAGGGAAAATCAGTTTTTAATATTTCATAGTATTAGTTAAACAAATTTATTTTACGTAAATAAAATCCTGAACAATTCCTCACTATTCTTGACTATTTAAATGACTGATTTAATAAGTACTGATAAAATGTAAAATGCACATAAACTGTTCAAAATTAAAAGTCTTAATAATATTAAATTATTAATTAATTTATATAAAATTAAAGACATTCATTTAAAAATCAATTAAACTTTTTAACAGATGCTAAAAACTATTGTATTCAAAGAGAAAACAAAATTTTAAAATCGTTTGCAAATTTATTTGCGGTAGACACCTAGTGGGCTGCACTGGTGAATTCAAAGAGGCTTCATAAATAAATTTGACAATCCATTAATTCCTTGCGAGCGCCTGTGGGGCCACGGAGGCACACCACATGCTGCGGGTCCGCATGGGAGTGAGAACCACGGGCCGTGTGGGCGGTGGGAAATGGGAATTCCAATGGGGACGATGGAAGTGGTCGGAGCGATAGGGGAGCCGAGAGCCATTACAAGCACTGCCGGGAATTCCGGGAAGCGGTAGTACGTAACCAGGTAGAAGGGGAGAATGAGGGAGAAGAGAGAGGCAGAGGCAGTGAGAGGATGGAAGAGAGATGGGGAGTGTAAGGGAAAGAGAGAGAAAGGGAGAGTGAGGGAGAAGATAGGGGCAGAGGGAACGAGAGAATGGAAGAGAGAGTTGGTGAGGAAAAGAAGAGAGAGGGGTGGAAAGGAATAGAGAAAGAGAGGGACGGCGAGTGGAAGGGGGAGAATGAGAAGGAGAGAGAGCGAGAGGGAAAGAGAGAAAGAGGCAGAGGAGATAAAGTGATAGGGAGATAGAAAGAGAGAAGAGTTATAGCGTAAACCATTAGTGGGAAACTTAAAAAATGAGAATTCTGGAGCACATCGCAATGAACTGAGGAAACTAGAGGATAGTTCGACGTATAATGTAAACAATGCCGTAATAAGAAATACAAAGAGTGAAGTATTCACAGTGAATGTAATGAAATATTGCCTTTCAAGAGAATACTGGAGAGCACAATCACGTGAAAGTAGTATGATAGGGCAAAGTGTGATGGAAATTCAACAAAGTGGATTGTGTGAACTGCGAGAGTAAAAGATAGACTGGAGAATTAAGAGATAGAACGAATATAACATATTGAACATTGTTATGTTTCTGGAATGGAAAAGCGATGGGAGGAAGGTGCTTCTCGAAGAAAAGTCTTCTCATTTCTCTTACATTTCCTATATTAAACACTTTTAAGGCAGAATTTAAATTTGATACTGACCTTCGTCTAGTATTTACTAAACAAAATTAAAATTAATTACCTTTGACTGATAGTTTAACATTACTCATGAATTCACTATGAAAGTTAACGAGATTGAACGCTAGGAAGCGAAGTTATACAGATGAACCAACATTCCTGGCAGAAAATTACAAGAACTAGATAATTTTCTTAAGCTAAAACAAGGACGTTGGAGCGTTATGGTAAGACAAATGGCAACTAGGAAGATAGCCTGCTGCAGTATGTTGATCTAGCAGAACGAATGAGCACCAAGCTAAAGGAATATGGGGGCGAATGAAATGGCAGTGTAGGGAACGAAGATGGATTCACAGTGAAAGAAAGAATGGGCGCCTGCAAAAACATTCATAATGATAAGATTACACAGGTAGTTAGTAAGGTGTAATCTATGTAGCCTTTAGAATCCATTAATGTTTGAAGTGATCTGCAAAACTGTATGAGTATTATTCCGGTATTAGGACAAGGTTTTATTTCCCAAACAAAAAAGTTCTAAAATTGTAAAATTCTAACATTCATTTATACTACACGCTTGAATTTTGCGAACCGATGCAGTTGGTGACATAGCAGCTAGGCAGCTTTCTCGTTGTGGAAAGACTTGTGACAAGCATGGCGTATTTCCTTCTCCGTATCTAGCTTGCTTCACTTTTCTGAACTTCTTTCATCATTCAGCTACAGATAGTGACAGAATTGTATTGAAAAACACGCTCTATGCTTTCCTCGACCAGAAATCGAAGCCGAGATTGAAAGTAGGTTAGCTAGAACGCTGTACTTGAGCTATCTGGGGGACACTAAGGAACGTAAGGATTAAAATCCTTAAAATTCTACAAACTAAAAGATCGATATGGGAAAGCGAATTGTCTCATTGGCATTGGTTTTGCGGTGAATTGTCACCATCAGTTTCCTAATACAAAAAATATAAACAAATTAAAACACGAATCAAAAACAAAAACACTAAAATTCAGAGATTACTAATAATTTTAAAAAATAATAGAATTAGCATTTTAAGAAAAGAGATAAATAAAAAGGGGGAAGTGTTAAAACATTTACTACATAAAATATCTGGGGTAAATAAGATATCTACCACAATAGAATACAATGTAATTTTAATATGATTACATGTAGTCAGACACGTGTTTCGGGAACACTCTTCCCATCATCAGTGGTTCTACAATTATTAAACAAATTACACATGTCAAGAAAATCATGTATAAACAGTGAACAATGAAACAAATTTGTTGACATGTGTAATTTGTTTAATAATTGTAGAACCACTGATGATGGGAAGAGTGTTCCCGAAACACGTGTCTGACTACATGTAATCACATTAAAATTACATTGTATACTATTGTGGTAGATATCTCATTTACCCCAGATATTTTATCATGGAGTACCACAAAATCTCAGCTGCCACCACAGAATTTACCACATGTCTGTGTCACGTCATATGTGGCAAAAATAACCGACATGATGGTTTTGGTGTACATTTTATTTACAATATGTACATGTGCTGTATCGTTTACTACACGAGCGTTTGCTTCCAGTTTGCATCTGCCAACGTTACACAGACATACCATGCTACAAGCGCCCATAACTCGGAAGCTTGCGTTATCCCACTCACTCTGGTGTCTCCACGACACCTCACCGTCGTGGTAGAGGTTTCTGAAACAACCTCCCCGGGTTAGTGCGCACCCCGCCAATATAGCAGTCTGTGATGCATGTCGCCTCCCAACAACAGGGATGTGAAGGGCGCGGGCAAAGTAACAAGCTTACTAGAGCTCACGGGCCCTGTGGAATTGGAGCAAGATTTAAAAATAAGGATTTTACAAATTCCTTCGGAGTGTTGGTACGTCATTGGCCCCAGACAGTCTTTGGGGGAAGTTGAGCTAGATACCTGGCCCATGCCAGTCTTTGGAGAAAGTTACGTGACAGTTATTGTCAGAAATATAGCTATATTAATTACCATTTTATCTTTAAGCCAAAGAAATAATCCATTAAAATGAAATGATCTATCAGCACGGTTTCAAATTCTCAATTGAGAGTAAAATTAAAAATGTGAATCAAAAGAATCTTGATTTTGTAATCCTATTTACTTAAAAGTGATATAAAAGCATAACCTTTCTATGTTCAGGTAAGAAGGTTCAATTAAAAAATATTCTTGTAACTTATAGAGGCTTGTTATTTTTTTCCACGTTATTGCGAAATACAATAAATATCTGAATTATTTAATAACACAACATAAAACGAAAACAAGGAAAGTATTAGCCATTCAAACACATACCTGTGACTTAGCAAAGATGTTTATATAAGGTAGAATTTTGAAAGAAAAAGTAGTACATCAGATAGTAATAAGTAGTGAAGAATATAAACATAATACAATTCTCGTTTATTTGATGGAAAAATCTGGAAAACATGTTTTCATACGAAGCCACTGTTCACCCCCTCGCACCACTTTAACTTGCGAGTGTACACCCCTTCCTGGATTTTACGGGGAAATGAGTGCGGAGTCAGGGGAAGTTGCCCGTGCCTGTAGGAGTGCTGGGCTTCCCAGGCGGGCAAGTATCTCGTGCGGGCCCTTTCTGACGGGCCTGCTCTCCATGGCCTGCTCTCCACCTACCCCGTCGGCCTGCGACCGTTGGTAAAACACCAACAGTCTTCACCTCTTTTCTATTGTGAATACATTCCACAGTCGTGAGTTAGTCCGCTGTTTACTACCACGTGCTGAGTAACGGACACTAAGGCCCGATTAATTTAAGTTAGTAATTGACATTTGCGTGTGAGGTAAGGACGTCACTTCCGTTGCCATGGAAGCTGCCAATCAGAGAGTGGAATCGTGTCGAGTCAGGTCGCTGTGTTGCAACTGACGAACTGGAAACATATGAGCATCGTGCAGTAAATCTTCCCTCTCCCCGCCCATGTTTCTGCCATTGCTGCCTGCACATTCCGTTATGTGTTGTACTTTAACAATTACTTTAATTGACATCTGAGGCATCTAAGGCATCTGAGTGAGGCACTAACCAATGCAACAGCGGTAGAATGGTGACACGTCGTTGAACACACCAAGAAAGTGATTACAGATTCTTCTGAGGAGGAAGTCTTAGCAGAAAATACGATGTTGCAAAACACATTATTAACTACGAAAGTTCAAGTAGTACGAGTGGTAGTCTTACAGACATAGCATGTAACAGTGACTCAGATATGAGCGGTGCTTTTCCCATCGCCGTATGAATTAGTGCAATGAAGATTAAATAAGTGTTATAATTGAGTGTAGGCCATAATATTTATTGAAGGTAGTGAAGAACGTGAAGGGTGGTCTGATTTGGTTTCTTTTATAACTATTTATTTCAAATGTTCATTTTCATGTCCTGGGAACAC
This sequence comes from Teleogryllus occipitalis, assembly GCA_011170035.1. Taxonomy (NCBI): domain Eukaryota; kingdom Metazoa; phylum Arthropoda; class Insecta; order Orthoptera; family Gryllidae; genus Teleogryllus; species Teleogryllus occipitalis. The sequence goes on along the minus strand of BLKR01006625.1, from coordinate 32,663 downwards.
GTACTCATTGGTACGTAATCTGGCAACAACGCCCCCCTCCACTCGTAAATGTCAATCACTTACTTCATGTAATAGGACTCAACATCTCTAGGCAGCAGCACTGTGATCTGGCCACACGGGATGTATAATACTAACCATTTCATTCTAAAGAAAGAGGAATGAATTCAGTACTATCCTTTCAATTAAGCACCCTATTGATTCTGGCAGTGAGAAATAACTATTCCCGTTAAATATACCCTACAATACAACTAATTCAGCAAACAACAAAAGCAGACTCCAGGATTGCGTTGAAAATTCCTTAGTCCAGATATAAGGGTAATTCAATTTCACCATAATGTACTACATAAATGCAAGAACACATTAACAATAATTATCAGGATGTAAACTATGGTGATACCATTAAATCCTCACCTTTCGACCGCACACCAGAGAATTTTAGGACAACGTTAGTCTTGTGCCACGGGACAGGAGACCGAGAGAGACACGAGTGCACGCGAAGCTATACAAGGGTCGCCTAGGCAACCGCAGCCGAGGGAGTTTGGTGGAGTCCACGAGTCAGCGGAGAGTCCGTCGAGATCGGCCCTGAGCGTCACAATTCAGCAGAATTCCCAGCTCAGAACACTGCGCGAATCGGGAGCGTGTTACAGAGTCAGCAATCAGTGTAAGGGCACACGACGGCGCAGCAGAACATTGTAAAGCTGTGAAGCCCAAACAAAAGCGCCCAATTTGTAGTTTACAAAACGTTTTAGGTAACATGGTCAGTTGTGTAAAGTTTTACTAAACATAATCTAAAAGGAACAATAAAAAATATCAGCCAGTTTCTGACAAAATCATTCAGTAAAATAAAGAAAACCCCAAAGTCTAATACTTTATTTCTTCCAAGAATAAAAACAAGAATATTTTGAAATAGTTAACATTTTATGTGCAACTTCCCAGGTGATGCTGTACATATCAGGCTAACATCTTTCACTGGTCGTTCCTCGCTCTGAAGGCTTTTGCTTTTCACAAACTACGTATTTGCATTGCGGCCGAAGTCTTTTCACGGTCATCGACGATATAGTGCACAGGAAAAGAATCGCACAATCTAAATATCATTTTTAGTTAAGTGAATAAATCAATTAAAAAAATTGTGTACTTTTATTAAGGATAAAATTATTTAGATAATTCACATATTAAAAAAGATAAAGAGTAAGTCCTTGTCGTTGACTACGGAGGAAACATCGAATCGCAAACTTCGTTGAGACACCATTTTAAAAAATTAATTTGTTTTACATGTGACACTTTTCTTGATCACCGACGGTGAAAACGGGAGCCGTGGCTTAGTGCATCAACTGATGTCACTGCAGTGCCTCTGACCGGGAGGTCCTAGATTCGAGTCCCGACGGTGGCAAGATTTTCGACAACAGCTCCAAAGCTAGGTCGAATTCAGTCGCTGTCTGGAGGAGAATTCTAGCGTCCGGACGCTCTGATCGATAGTTTTCCGTGTTTTCTTCGATCAACACCAGGCGAATGCCGGAGCAGTACTCTAAGAAACGGGTCATGGACCGTGCACGATCTTTCCTGCCTTGTCCTCTATACACACATACACACACACACTTACACTAACAAACACTACACTACCACACATGCCAGAAGACCGGTCTGGGACTTAGAACGTGTTCCGACTGGGGCGGTGCCCCGCATGTGGGAGATACCTGGTTGTGGAAAACCCCGAATCTCGCCATCCACTGGGGAAAGATAACAACCACCTCCCGATAGAAAAACATGCACTTCACTTACGGAAGTAATGACCTCATTATTTGACGCGCCCGGAATTATTAATAATCAATCAATCAATCACCGACGGTGAAAATCTGCAATAGCGTGAGAACATTATTAGAAAGGATTTTAAACGGTCCGGGGCAGTATTTTATTAAGCTGCTCTGGCAACCAACTGGAATTGGACCATAAGAAGCCTTGGAAACGGTCAATCTCAGGAATTGATCTGCAAAAGTTCTTGTAGTGATCAATAACTCGGGAAGTTCAATAAAACAGTTTTTTATTCACCATGCAACACAAACAAGAATGTACCAGTGACATAAGCAACAACTTACAATTCCGATATTCCTGGAGATGTACCGGAGACAAGCCAATTCATTAAACGCAGGGAAAAGTCCAAAAACACTATCACCGTCGCCATATATCCAGAAGAAAAGTCCAAATCGTCGATCGAAAGTCGCCACCAGGTCCCTTGTTATCACGTAGAAAATGGACTTCCGGGTGTACGCTCACCAGTAGACTTTTTACTGCCCTTCTCGCCTCATTTGTGCAGCTTTGTGAACGCACGAAAAGTGCATTACATGTTCACAGCGGTGCGACCATTCGAACCCTTACGAGTATTTACGGGCCACTCCTGCAACATAAAGATAAAAATTGAAGGTCAGAATAACTAGCCAAACGGCGCGCCCATTGCGTGCGCAGAAATACGAAGTTAATGTTTCAATTCTCATTGCACTGTTTCAGGTTTCTTACTCCAGCAAGTGCTTATACTTCGCCCGTTGGTCGGGTTCGTATGAAGCGATATTGAAAATGAGAATGTTTCCCCGTCAGCTGCTTTTTCAAAAAAAAAAAAAAAAAAAAAAAAAAAAAAAAAAAAAAAAAAAAAAAAAAAAAGGAGAAGCAATGTATTTAATATGATGAATTTGTACTACTCTTTTCCCGCCGCGGGGCCCATTTATACCCCTTCTGGGCTGAGAGCTCGCTGGCTGCCGCAGCGAGCGCCTGCCGGACCATGACGACGTCTCAGCTCCGCCTCTGGCGACCTCTTCCGGGCGGCAGACAGAGATTCTTGTGGCGCTGCCACAGAAAAGGAACTACCCGGAAAGGAAAGCTACCTACAATCCGTGCACCGATATGATGCGCATGATCGCCATATTGAAGATGTATAAACAGCTGTAAGACCCGGCATTTTTTGTGTGGTGAAAGTGAATTTAATTTCCGTTTTACTCGTTGTATTTGGTGTGTGTATAACTAGCAAAAACATACGTAACCCGAGGAGACACTTGCTTCGTGAAGGTAAATATTAATATCACATATTGGCAAATATTGATTAAAAATACAGATAAAAATGCAAAGAATTATCAATACATGACTAGCAGTGCTACAAAATGACTCACACTTTTGACGAGATAACTACAGCTGACTCGTATTAGTTTTCTATTTTCTTTGGCCTGGATAGTTTATGGGACTTATTAGCCTAGCCTGCTGCCATCAATCTCTACTTAAAGTACATTTTTAAATTTTTTTTTAATTCTTCGGTTTCCTAATCTTGGAACTGTGGATCTTGGAATATCACTTTAAGAATATTAAAAAAGAGTAAAACATCTTCCTAAATGACTATTTTTATTAAACAAATTGGAGCCGTTTTTAAGAAACTTTCGTTTAAGCGTTTCTAAAAATGAGAAATTGAAGGTCTTTTTATACAGAAATGTTCTCAGTTTTTGGAAAACTTTATTTGAAGGTATTGAAAGCACATTAACTCACAGATTGACTAGTATTTACAAATGGCTGGAAATGTCCATATTAACGGCGTGAGTGATGTTTAAAAAAATTCCATTTGCGTAATTTTTGAAAAAATAAAATTATACACCAAAATGAATTTTATGTCATAATAAAACAGTACAATTAGCACTATCCGTTGACAAAGTTAGAAGAAAAAAATGTGGAGCTATTTTTGAGAAAATGACGTTTGAGCTGACCCTTGTGGTTCCTTTCCACAGTTTCAAGACGGCGGTACATGCTACGCGGTGGCTCGCTGAAGATCAAAGGAGGCGCCCTCTACTTTCCTTTTTGTGTAGTATCTATTTTTTGGCTTCGCTGCGGGGCACCTACGGTGAGTCTTTAAATGTTGAAACGGGACCACGACAATCCTTCCTATGGCAGTGGACGGACTCAATCCCAGCTACGTCCATGGAGTTGAAAACCCACAGCAGTCGCGATCCAGCTTCAAAAGGCAGCGCTTTTATCAATAATTCATTATTTCGTATTTTTGAGCAAGTCATCTCTTATGGTCATTACCTCCGTAAGTGTAGAGCATATTTTTTTAGCACGAGAGGTGGCGGTGTTCTCCCAACGGATGGTGAGATCCACCTCCGATCTTAGACGGCTTGTGGGGATTTTCCCATCCAGTTATCTCCTACCTGCGGGTCATCACTTTACCCGAGCTTCCGACATCTGTAGCTATGTAGAGCATTTAAGTATGTGTAAGTAAGGAGAAATAATAGGACAAGGAAGAGGAATGACACATCCCACGCGGTCTCAGACCCATTTGTTAGGGTACTGCACTGGTGTTGATCGCTGAAACCGCGCAAAACTACCGATCAGAGTAGCAGGCCGCTAGAATTCCCCTCCACCCAGCAGCTGAATTCGACCTAGCTATCTAGCTAATCTCTGAAATATCGCTACCGTCAGACCCACATTGTCAGAGGTATTGCAGTAACATCAGTTGATGTCCTCATCAGGCACGTTTATACCAATTTCGTTGGAGGGGTAACGTTGCCAGCGGTGCAGAGAAAGATGAGCCTCATTGACAACAGTGAATCTGTTGATAACAAGAGAGTACTTGAAGCGATCCTACGGCCCCGACGTGCACCTGGTATTGATCGAATAAACCTCGTAAAACTACCGAACACGGAAGTCGGTCCCTGAAATTCTCCTGCAGAGAGTTATTAAATTCATTTCGAAACTAGAGTCGAATATACGTCGCAGTTGAGACTGCACCATTGGACTTCAGCGACGTTACAGAGGCAGAGGCAACGCTCGTACTGAGCCGCAGCCAGTAAGGTTGTTGAATGATTGATGAGAGATTCCGATTGCGTTAACCTACCGTCGGCTAGTGAAGTTTCCCTCAACCAGATATCTCCCACCAGCGGGGCACCGCCTCAACCGGGACAAGCTCTGAGCTACCGACCAGTCTCCAGGCATGTGTGGTAGTATACTGCATGTTAGTGCGCGCGCGTGTGTGTGTGTAAGGGGTGAGGAAACGACAAGGAAGAGGAAGGATAGTTCACGGGCGCTCCTAGGCCCGTTTGTTAGGGAATTCCTCCGGCATTCACCTGGTATTGATCGGGGAAACAATGGAAAACTGTCGATCGGAACAGCCAGATGCTAGAAATCTCCAGGCGGTGGCTCATTTTGACCGAGCTAAATAGCCGCCGTCGAAAACGTCCGGAAAATCCTAACACCATCCCGAAAGTCGTGCTAACGTCGGAGCTAAAATCCTGGGACCTTCCGATCACACGTACAGCAATGACGTCAGTTGATACCCTGAGCCATCTCAGTTGGTGAACACGCTCTATTGACCAAATAATATTTTTGCCTACTTGACAGCTGGGGTGAGGCTGAGCGATGTTGCCACTTCCAGATCATAACAGCAACATAAGCAGTAGAAAGAAACAAATCGTAAGATGACAGAACCTACACACGATGCATAACCAAACATTAAAGGCGCCAAATGGCGCTCAATACAAGCGATAAATGACGCCGGTCGCTATAATTCTCCTCCAGACAGCGGCGGAACTCGACCTAGCTATCTGGCAGCCGGTGGGGGCTGTTGAGCGTCGTGACCCGAAGGTAGCGTGGAGCAGCTGCGGGAGTGGGTGGTGGGCGGGGGGGGCGAGGGCGGGCGCGGGCGGGCGTATCGGGCGGACGCGGGGGGGCGCGGGGGGGCGCGGGCGAGTGTGAACGAGTAGGCGCGGGCGAGTGGGCGCGGGCGAGTGGGCGCGGGCGAGTGGGCGCGGGCGAGTGGGCGCGGGCGAGTGGGCGCGGGCGAGTGGGCGCGGGCGAGTGGGCGCGGGCGAGTGGGCGCGGGCGAGTGGGCGCGGGCGAGTGGGCGCGGGCGAGTGGGCGACTGGGCGCTGGGCGCTGAGTGGGCGCGGGCGAGTGGGCGCGGGCGAGTGGGCGCGGGCGATGAACGCGGGCGACGCGGGCGGTGGGAGTGGGCGAGCGAGTCGCAGGCGCAGGCGGGCGCGGGCGCGGTGGGACGAGCAGTCGCAGGCAGGCGGGCGCGATGCGGTGGCGGGCGAGGGCGAGGGCGGGGGCAGGGGCGTGGGCGGTGGCCGGGGGCGCCGCCAACGATCGCCCGCTAATGGGGCGGCGGGTGCATTAGCCGGCCGCCAGGGCGCGTGCTCACCGCAGCGGGGCGTGCGGCTCGCTTGTTTCAGTGGAACGCGCGTGGGCAGGCTCCCGGCGTCGCTTTGCATCTTGATCGACGGCAACGGCACGACCGCCGCCAGGCACTTCCTCCGGAGGATTGTGTTGGAGGCTCCATGGCGACGAATGAGTTTACGAACATTGCATCAATCTTAGTTTTTCAATCTTCGTAAAACTCCTGGAATTATTTCCCCATTTCCTAAAGATATATTTCAAACTCCGAAGGTTTGTTTTCTCTTACTTCTTTTCCATATTCTCTTTATCCTTACTACAATTTTCTAATTTTAAATTGTGACTTCATACATCTTCTTAAAGGTTACTATTTGTGTTCATAATGACTGTTCTTAAATTGTAAATTTCAATTCTCTGAAAGAAATATTGTTGAAAAGAAGGTAATAAGTTTTTTAAAAATTACGAAGTGTGATTCTGTACTGCTAACTTTTGAGTGTTGTTTTCCTACAGAAGTGTTTGAGAAGTGCAATTAAGGAACACTAGCAACACATGCGAGAACTCTTGCTTATACTCACCCTCTTCCCTTGCTTTCCTTTTCCATATTAAGCCTGTATTATGTCTTTTTCTTCAAGACCCTCTTATCCTCCGTCGCTTGTTCTATAGGTCTCCTTGTAATTGATAGCAATAAAATACAAACTATTCTTATTTAACAGTATTACCCATCAAAGAGATACACCCGTGTAATTCAATCCCGTATAATATCAAGTAATTAGTTTAATTTCACATTCAGTTGCAGATTATGCACGTCTCTGAGTAGGTGGGTCGGACCATTAAAAATGTAATAGAATGTTCAAGAAGATCTCATCCTGTAGATTGCGGTGTGAGAAACATTTCTTTAATACCTTTGGCCTAAAAAATATTTTTAAGTCTCTAGAACGTTACGTTTAGAACTTATTTAACAATATAGATTCAAAAATGCCGCTGAGCGTTGCGGGTTGCATTTAGCATGAATATTCCGATACCTTTTTTTAACAAAACATTCATATTTTTAAAGTCAAAGTGAAATTTGTCACAATTCCGTGACAATCTCTTTCTTTAGATACCTCATTTATAAAAGCAGGTTGCCTGTGAGAGCTGGAAAAGACACCTATACTACTGAAATAATACAGGATACAATATCTCCGGCTTCTCTAAAATAGTGTTTGGACCTATGATGATACTGAGAAGTTCGCATTGCTCATTCGTAAGTTTGTAGATGAGGTAGTTTATTTTAGTGCAGGTGCTTCAATTGGTCCTTTGTAAAACGTCTTTTCTTCTGAGAAAGACATTTTTAGAAAAGAAGTTTACTTACTAATCTCTTGTTAGTCAATTTGTTAGATAATTTTGAAATATAATAACTTTGCACCTAAAATTGACACACATTTCTTAGCATTTCTAATATAGTCCCTTAATTACTTCCCAAATTAGCCTGATATTCACGGAATCATATTGTTCTACGTTTTGAAATAATGTGAATATAAAATCTTATACATCACTTCCTATTGTTATCAAATGTCTTCAATGCGGCCACACTTATTGTATATACTGTGACAAACGTATTCATCCTAATTACTATGTAATCTAGACCGCTTTGCGTAATCTATATCTATATCTATATCTATATCTATATCTATATCTATATCTATATCTATATCTATATCTATATCTATATCTATATCTATATCTATATCTATATCTATATCTATATCTATATCTATATCTATATCTATATCTATATCTATATCTATCTATATCTATATCTATATCTACATATATATCTACATCTATATCTATACTAATATATAAAGACAGAAGTGCGTTGTCTTCCAACGCGGTAATCTCTGAATCTACTGAACCAATGCCGATGAAACTTTTGTGCTAACTTCTTTTAAAGGTCTGGAGTACTATAGGCTATGATTTACAACCATAAACCGTAATATATTTACAAAATAATTACTTTTCTCGACATTTTTGGCTTAGCTTTACATCACAGATTCAAGAGCGCATCAATGTCAATAGTTTTGCTGTGCGCCACCAGAGGATGACGCCTGAGATCTACTACTGGCTTCATCAATGTCCAGAATTATTACGAGATTCATTGGACTTTGAATAAGGTTATGTAATGTCCCTGTATGAACAGTGGTGATTTGTTAGTTCTGAACATTGGTGGAATATTTGGAAGAAATCGGTAACTAAAGTGGTAAAGATGACAAGGTACATGCATTATCCTTAATCCGTGTTATGTACAAAGTGGCTATAAAACATTGGAGTTTGAATTTGTACAGAAATTGAGGTAGTGCAATTTACAATAATATATAGTACAGAATATACAGTAATCTACAATGTATTATATGTAGATATCGTGTACATTCTAAACAACCTCTTTTTTTACAGAAATTTGTAAACATTGAAGTTCTTGAAACAGTGCGAGTGTCAAGTTGTCAAAACAGATTATACAAGTGCGAATAGATGGGCAGTCTATAAACGTTTTGAAACGGCTATTAAGAGAAGTGCGACTTGCTGAAGTACTCACTCGCACTATTGAAAATAATACTGCAAGGAGGGATGCAAATGTAAATAATTCTCTACGTAGTAGGGTTGCTTTTCAATAGCACTCACAGTTTGACTATTTACACAGTTCTCATGTTCAATTTGGTAAAATGTAAAATGTTTGTATGTTATGGTTTCATCCAGTTTTTTTTTTCTTTAGTATGTGCAGAAGATTAGTGCAGTAGTATGTAATTAAGCAATGATCACTTACATATTGAGAATTATCTGTGCTATTATTTTGCATTGCAATTGCTCCCAACGCATGAATTGGTTTCTGTTATTCATATTTCAAGATCCTTAATACATAGCACTTCAGATCAAATAATGAAGCTAATATGGTTTTGTTCAGAAGATTGTCAATTTAGTGTGTACTCATTATGTACATGTTGATGGATCAGTATTGTTCTCATGCTTCAATGTTATGATTAATTGATTTACATAAAAAATAAGTTTTATTCTACACGTAGTTTAAACTTATATATATTTTTCGTCTTCAAAATAATTATAAATACTGGCAATTACGTTCAATACTGATACTTTCATTTACTTTTATTATTATGATTCGTCAATTACGTTTTGACGTATACTTTCTTATTCTATATCTATATTCTAGCGTCTCCATGCGAGAACTCTGGCATGTTAAACTTCGCTTGAAACAGTCAGTCCCTTCAAGGTCGCGATTCGACAGATCAATTTCAAATATTTGTTTATGAATACAAGAGAAGACAAAATATAAAAAAGAGTAAGTTTTACAACGTGAAAATTTATTGACAGTATTGGAAGTAATATGTGAAACTCCACAAAAAAATATACGTGAGTCTACAAGTATTTTATTCTGTAGTTTTGAATTGTTTATTGTTTTTAGTTATAAAGTGAAGAAAGTTTAGGAGCTGGAAGCCCAAATAAGAAAAATATATTTTTTGTGAAAAAGTGAGCGAGGTAGACCGGAAATTTCCAAATGGGGTTGAAGAGAAGACAGGGCTATCGAAGCGTGGCCGTGCAGAGCATGGCAGGGAGGAGCAGAGCGGAGAAGGGATGCAACAGAAGAGATAGTAGGCCCCTCCGCAGGGTATGAAAAATGGAATTCCTCTCCCTGACTAATAATTTACTATAAACCCGAGCAACGCCGGGTACACCAGCTAGTCAAAATATAATTTCATGATTTGTTCATTGCAAATAACTCAACAAATAAACGGATAATCGGAAATAAGGAGAGTATCATCTTTAATGAACATTTGTCTAGATTTGTACGTTGAAGAAAAATAGGTAACTCAATAAAGGATAAACACAAATTATATTATATTGGAACTACATTTTGTAGTCAATTGGACGTGACTATGTCATTATATTACTGATACCAAGATATTTAATCGCATAACACATACCGAGCACGTGTGTAGTTGAATTGAGATAACTTTCTAAAACTTTCTTCTTATTTACAACAATAAATGAAATTCTAAACAGATAGAGATAAAGAACCAAATGATAGAGGGTTTGCTTAACTTAAACTTATAATAGACCTGACACACAGGTGGTTTTCCCAGTTTAGTGTGTTTTCCCTGCCAGGCGGCATGTGAGTTCGCTGGGAATTTGCGCCAGTTTGCAAGCCGCGAATGCCAGAGTGGTGCGTAGAACATGGTAAAACTCAGGGAATGCAAGTAGCGTAGGTGCTGTAGAATGCAAATGCATGCCATTTTAAAAATGCATTTACTAAGAATACGGCGAAATAACTTTTACTTAAATTGAATAAAAGAGTTCAAAATAAACAGTATGTATGTGCATTAATTGCGTGGCAAACCTCAGTCTCAGCAAACTAGTTTTTCTTTTTCATGGAAATAAGTACTCTTTTACAGATCATGGATACTGTTGGAATGTTAATATTTTTTAACATAAATTATAGGGCATCGAATTATATTAAATGTGCTTAGACCTTCTAATCGCGCACCATCAGTCTCAGAATAAAATCGATCTCTTATTATCTGTTAGTAAGCATTTGTGCAATGCGGAATTTTACAAAAATTTTGATAAAGATAATTATCGAAACATATTCATACGAAAACTCGTAGTGTATATGAAAATACAGTACTAGCAATTTCCATGCTACTAACATTGCCACCATTTCATGTGCGATAATAGATGGAGTTATGAATTTTATGTCATACTTTGTCTGCACTCATTTCGACAATATACCGATACATTAACGATCGTCTTTCTTTTGCCCAGAAGCAGTTGCAACAAATGCTTGTTGTTACAGACGATTCAACAGTTACAGTTTGTTGTTACAGCTAGTTTGTTTAAGTGGATAAAACGGGATTCTTATGATGTATTATCTTATTCAAATATTAAATTATTTTCTGCTTACTTCATATAAGAGAAGTTTTCAACAACAAATTGACTCGTTTCTTCCGTTACTTCTTTCTCATAGCTTCTACTAATCTTCTTATTTTTATTTCATTTTCCCTCTCTCTCTTTGTTTACCACACCCTCTATACTAACTGTAATAAGCTAAGAACCCCGAGTTTAGTTTGAATGATAAAATTGGCATCCAGCGTTAGTAATAATGGCGTAGTTTGCAAATTCGAAAGTGAAAAAACACGCATTGTTAGGACAACAGAACAACAAAGTGTAATATGCCATTGTTGGTGTCATAGCGCTGTGCAGATGAACACGGCCCCGAACACATTATATGCGGAAGGTATGGAGAGGGAATTTAAAGTTATGATTAGACATCGGATGTTTAGGCACTAAAAAAACGTCTTTTAGGTGCCTAAAAAGACACTGAAAATGTCAAAAATAAGGAGAAAAAAGGCACTGTCATAAGTTACATACACAAAATAAAAAATTGTTTGTAATTTTTGTCTATATTATTTCGTAAACTTAATGCATAAAAAAAGTTCGTATATTTTAATGTAAAACTAGATTTACATATTTACAGCTCTACTACATTTTATTCTTAATAGTTTTCATTAATCAGTAATATTTTCATTATACCAGTAACTTTTCAAGAATCACAATTTCAAATTTGCGACGACTGAGAGACAAAATCAGTTTGAATGCGGTGAAGGATATCTGAACTATGTGACTGATATATATTTTAGCAGCCCAACAGTAGCAAAAATGAAACCTTCTGGGAATTTATATTTATTTCCACTTAAAATTTCGGTACCCTCGGTGTATTGTCAATCGACCATTATCTCAGCTCATGGCTGGTATTTACGAAATAGGGAAATGGTGAAAAATCAGTTGGTATGCTTTTAAGTATTCGCTCGTAATTTGAAATACCACGACGTGAATTGAAGGTTTCGTAATGAATGATCACGTTGGACCATCGCCGATTTTCCAATATCTTAGCATTATATATAAATATAATGAATAAAAGCCAATAAAGTTTAAAAATGTGATGTAACGTCATCATTTGTCATGATTCGTGCACATATATTATCAGCCTTTAAACGAGTTCTCTAGAAAAGTAGGCATTTCCCTAAACATCCGATGTCTAGTTATGATCTTGTAGAAGGACGCAAGGAATCACTATCTAAAAAATGGTATTGAAGCGAGCACACGTAAGCGGTTGGTGAGGTGCGAACTGACTTCCAGTATTGGCTGCGGTATTATTTAAATGATAGTAAGGCGGGAATTTATGATTAGTTTGATAGATTGGTATTGTTTCAATAGTAATATTGAATTGTAATTGTAGATTTTATTAATGTAGTAGTTGGAATTTTGCATTAAATAGACTCCGTGTTTTGAAAGGATGTATATTAGGGTATAGTAGGGTACATGGAAGGTTTTTTCGATAAGTAGCGGAAGATACACAGTCGTGAATAGGTGTTTCACGCAAAGCACAGATATAGAAAGTCGCGACCGATTGATTTTATGAGAATATTATACCATATTAATACCAAATCGTTGAGGACATTAAGGAACATTTTTAAATTATTTTAATGATAGGCAAGACCGTGAGAATTAGGATACCAAGGATTGCAGGGGCAACATTCTGCTGGTCGACTGAGAAGGCATCTAACGAGATATTGTAGTAAGCTTACGAAGTATATTCAAACACATACGGTATTTTTATGTTCCACATAAAAAAATAGTTTTGAGAAAGTCTGATAAATTATATTAGTAGCCATCAATCGAATAATTGGTTTCAATCAATAGAACTTCCAGGAATCGTGATTTTTTATAGAATTATACGTCTACATTCAACAGGTAAGGAGGAAAGTGTATGTCGAACCCATGATTAGGTTGAAAGTAAATTTAATAATTTACTGTTAACATCAATAGAATTTGTGAGCATAGAAGGGCAACGGTAGAAATAACAATATTAATATCAGCAGTAGAAGTAATAACCTTCATAATATTAGATGTTTGTTGTTAATAGTATCCAGATTTGGCAATAGTAAAAATATCAGAAGAGACGAAAAGTATTTCACAAATAGCAAGCCCAACGTAGGGCATGAGACAAAGTATTTCACAAAGTAACATTACCTTTGTTGCCGCTACTCCCTGTACTAACCATTTTATCTTTTCCTACCATTTACGCTAAATGTTTGGTATTAGGTTCATAGAATCCATTTTCGAATAATAATTAATAATAACTAAATTAATAATAATAATAATAATAATATTAATAATAATAATATTAATTATAACAATAACAACAACATAGCTTTCTCCTTCATTTCCACAACAGTACATTTAATCTATCTCCCATCCTGTAGTCGTAGCGCCACCCCTTTAACAACTTAAACTGCTCTTTTGTCAGTCAACAAGTATCTCCTTGCCGTCTTCTGTTGCATCCTGGGCTTCACCATCTCTGATTGCTACCTCACCTCCGACTGCCAACTCGGAGCTCTTGCGTCATTACAATCATCCCATTCCGTTCCCGGGCACCGCGGGACGTCTACACCTCTCCATTTCCTCCACCTCTCAGGCGCACAGTGCTCCATCTCTGGCAACGTCGCCCTCCTCCCCGCCGCTAGCCACACACGCCACCCCGCCACCCGGAGCTCCGAACCCGCCCTCCGCAGCCGCACCACCCCGACGCCCCCCGCCTGGCCGCCCCCGAGATCCGCCCCCGCCACCCATTCCGCGCTGCCACTCTGTCCCCTTCCCCCCCCGCCGTTTTGACAACACCGAACCCATCATCCAGCGCTACCGACGCCCCGCTTTCCCGCTGCCTCGCCGCCCCATCATTTTTCCGTGTCTGTCCCCACTGTCAATCCGTCCCCGCCGCCCCGCCCCCACCCCCGTCGCTGCCTCGCCCCCACCCCCTACCGCCCCGCCCCCGCCCCCTCGCCACCCTCATCCTTTCCCTCTGCCCCGCCGCCCCGTCGCCCCCGCGTCCCCTCAGCTCCACCTCCACCCCTCGTCCCCCCGCCGCCTCCACTGCCCCAGCCGTCCCCGCCACCCCCATTGCCCCCGCCGCTTCTCACCGCCCCCGCCGCCCCCGCCGCCCCGCCCCCACCCCCGTCGCCGCATCGCCCTCACCCCCTTCCCGCCCCCTCGCCATCCTCATCCTTTCCCTCTGCCCCGCCGCCCCGTCTCCCAGTCTCCCCCGCGGCCCCGCAGCTTCGCCTCCGCCCCTCGTCCCCCCACCACCCCCACTGCCCCCGCCGCCTCTCACCACTCCCGCCGCCCCCGCCGCTTCCGCCGCCTCCAGCAACCGCCTGCGCTGAGGAGCCCCGGTTCGGGCGGCTAATGAGGCAATATAGCGTACCCCACGAAACCCGGGCGCCAATTCCTTGCCAGGAGGGGGGAAGAGAGAGACGGAGAGCTGGAGAGACGGAGAGGATTAAATGGAAGAGTTCACGAGAGAGAAGGAGATGTGGGAAATAGAACTGAGAAAACTAGTTACAAAGGAGGCGTGGACGGGAGGGAGGAGAAGATTAATAAGAATGATAAAGGGTAGAGGATGAAACAAAAAGAGGATAGAAGGAATATTCAGATAAGGTAATGAAAGTGAAGGAAGAGAGGTGATAGTGGCAGAGAAAAAATAAAGAATCAGATGCTAGGAGAGGAAAACGGAGAAAGTTAGTTAGATTATTATTGAAAAGAACTGAAACCAATAGAGAACAGAAGTCGAGAGAGTAGCGTTGAGGAGAAAGTTTAGATGAATCGGGAGGGAACAAATGAGATAAAACCATGAAAAAAGATGCAGGGAGACGAAGGGTAAGGAACATAGATGTTACGTGAACATAGAAGATGGTACGTGAGAAACGGAACGATGTGGATGAATAGGGGAAGATCTACAAAGGGAATGATGAGGGCGAACGGAGTGGGCGGGGTGCAGTGCTCACATAATCTTGATCCTCTCAATATTTGTATTAGCGCGGCGGGGCTCGGGGTGTGACCCGCGCTCGACGCTGGGGAATCGTGCGGGGCGGAGCTTGGGGCTGGGCGGGTGGCGGGAGAAGCTGGCGGAGGGGCGGGGAAGGTAATATTGATTGACTGATTGATTTTTTGGTGTTTCCGGGCGTGTCAACTGCTTCGGTCATCAGTCCCGTTAGTGTAGTGCATGTTTTTTTTTCTCTGGAGAGGGCGGTGATCTTCCCCCGCTGGATGGCGAGATACGGCACCGACCGACCGTCGGCTGGAGTCCCCTAATCAGGACTCTTCCACCAGCGGGGCACCGCCCCAGCCGGGACAAGCTCTAAGCTCCCGACCGGTCTCCCGGAATATGTGTTAGTGTAGGTGTGTGTGTAAGGCGACAGGATAGGACAAGGAAGAGGAAGGAAAGATCGCAAGCGGTCCGTGGCCCGTTTGACAGGGTACTGCTCCGGCATTTGCCTGGTGTTGATCGGAGGAACCACGGAAAGCTACCGATCAAAGCAGCCGGCCGCTAGAATTCTCCTCCAGACAGCGACTGAATTCGACCTAGCTGAAAAGCTAGTGTCGAAAATCCTGCCGCCGTCAGGACTCGAAATCATCTTGTTGACATTAGTTGATGCACTGAGCTACCGCTACCGCTAAGGAAGGTAATGGGGACATGGAGTGGGAACCGGGGCTGAAGGCGCGGGCGGAGGGGCGGGAATGAGGACGTGAAACGGGAAGCGGGGATATAGGCCAGGCGGAGGCGTGGGTGGCGGGAATAATTGGCGGGGGCGGGGCGCAGGGAGCGGGTAGGGTGCGCGGGAAGGGGGATGCAGGCGGAGGGAGCCAGATGGAGCAGACGCGATGACGGCGGGAGGGAATTCGTTGGCTGAGAGGTGAAGGGGCTGGCGGCAGGAGGGGGGAGACTAACGTAGCAATTGGAAGGTGGTTCAGAAACGCGGGCTCCCACGCGAAACAGCTAGCGGCGTAGAGATGGTGGGGACATGTGAAAGCTGAGAACTCGAAACTGCATTAAGTATGTTGGAGTAAATGAATGAGGACTATTAGATTGGGCCTAGTCGAGGCAGTCCCTGTTGTGGATAGCACACACTGAGAGAGTATTCACATGAATTTAATGTCACAGAAGATCATATCAAAGTTAGCACTTTAGCAAAATATTATGCTAATTAATGTTTCATAATACAAGTTAAGAAGAATTGTAAAACTACTAGAAAAAAAGAAAAACCTTGTATATTTTCATTTCAAAATTACCTAAAGAAAAGCAAAATGTACATCTGAAAAAAAAATTGAGTCAAAGTGTAGGGTATTCATATATTAGATCTGTAATATTTTTTTTCGATAACGAGATTAAGTTTCTAAATTTAATAAAGATATAAAATTATATCATATGCCAAACAGCTAACGGCTGCCGTTCTGATCGTAAATGAAAAATGAAAATAAATTTGTGTTTTTTGGTATACATATGATTATTATTAATAAATATACGAGGTTGAAAGCTTTGATACAACTGTGGAGAAGCGGTGGAGTGATTCTCATAGACCCAATTACAAACACTATTTGTACCCAGGTATTGAATTTTAGGTATAGTGTAACGTGTTTTTCAAGTAAAAAGCTGAACAATACGAGTGTTTTTAAGTATCATTTCCTTCGAGTTTAAGCGGTAATGGAAAATTTTGAGATTAAATTATTAATGACAAATCATTCAAATCAAAATATATTACAAATTTTAAATCGTTTTTGTCATAGATGGTGAAAAAGAAATTGCATGTTATTATTATGAATTCAAAGTTAATTAAAATAAATTCTATCAAAGACAAATATACTTGTGGAAACTAATCAATAGTTTTGAACACAAAATATGCGTTGATTCTATTTACATACCGAAATTGAAACAGCAAGAAGAATTGAATGAGCGGAATTAACAGTTTTAGTTTGGTATTGTGCAGCAGAGGTACGTCAACTTATTTGAAAATTTCAAACATTCGAGAATTTCTAGAGAAAAGAACAGTAAAGAAAATATGTTCTGCAACATTAAGGGTCTAGAAAGCGACCGTACGAGCTAGGGTACACACCGGTACAAATCAGTGCATCAACTGATGTCACTGCAGCGCCTCTTACCGGGAGGTCCTAGGTTCGAGTCCTGACGGCGGCAGAATTTTCGACACAAGCTTTTCAGCTAGATCGAATTCAGTCGCTGTCTGGAGGAGAATTCTAGCGGCTGGCTGCTCTGATCGGTAGTTTTCCGTGGTTCCTCCGATCAACACCAGGCGAATGCCGGAGCAGTACCCAACCAAACGGGCCACGGACCGCGCGCGATCTGTCCTTCCCCTTTCTTGTCCTATCCTCTCCCCTTACCCATGCACTGCACTACCACATATTCCGGGAGACCGGTCGGGAGCTTAGAGCTTGTCCCGGCTGGGGAGTCCTGGTTAGGGGGACTCTAGCCAACGGTAGGTCGGCGCCGGATCTCGCCATCCAGCGGGTAGATGATCACCGCCATCTGACGAGAAAAAACCTGCAATACACTAACGGGACTAATGACCAAAGCAGTTGACGCGTCCGGAAACACGAAAAAATCAATCAATCAATCAGCTAAGGTACAAATAAATCGACGTCCATATGTTACTTTAACTCAAAATTTTATTTCAATTCATTCAAATTTCAAATTACTTTCTGAGCGTTTAGAGATACCCCGGCCCTCGTTATGATGGGAATTTCAAATTAGAAGCACTAGTGACGGGTAAAAAAACCTTTTTTGAACGATCCCAGAAAAGTGTCATAACTAACACGACTCCTCGGGCGATAAGGGAGCCTGATGGTACGAGCACTGAGATAGCTGGCGAAAAAGGCGTGGTGATTGAAGGTAGACATACAGAAAATGAAAGAAACTGTAAAATATTCCGGTTAGTTAGTAGATACGCTCCTCTTGGAAAACCACTCCAAAACAACGTACAACACTATCAGTATAGTAGTGGCATTTGTGATTAGATCGCAATAAATGTTAGTTGGGTATCTGTGATAAAGTTGACTTGGTGTATTCATGACAACATCGAATTGAGGCGAAGTCATTTTCTCTGAAAAATAATAATTCCTGGGTCTGGAAACTGTAGTCCGTAGTCGTGCTGTCGTGGGGAAACGGAATGCAGTACAACTTAAGGTCTTTTTAATAGTAAAATATATTGAAGTGTACGGTTGCATAGGTTATTGTCATGAGGTCACAAAACATGGTAGTAGTACAGAAATGTTATGATCTCTACATAAATTGTCTAACGGAGAAATAATGCAATGTATTGTAAGTACTGAACTTATATCCACAGAGCCTTTGATCATTTTTTACAGTATTCAGTAATAGTTAACAAAAGTAATTCGTCACCATTTTTAAGTTACCCTCCAACGTTCTTCTAGGATTGATGCGATTGCAATTAGATAATTATAAGCTTCCTCCGGTGACTAGTCTGTTCCAAAGTTCAATAAATTCGGAAAATCAGGTGATCTAAAAGGTATATTCATTGCATTAAAAGATACTGTATACATTAATATATTGTTTAATACTACTTCGCCAGTGTCTTGCCAATCTGTAGATTCAAAAACGAAAAAGTTATATGCCTCAATTTTCAATTTTGCTTCTTTAGTGACTCATTTCGTCTAATTCCTTGCGTGTCGAATATTTCTTGAGTAAATTTGTCATTGATGATTTGGTGACGTTTTGTATTTTTCAATCATTAATTAAATTTAGTATAGTAAAGATACGTCTCGTCAATAACACTTTCAGGAATACTTTTTTGTTAGGTCAAATGAAAATTTACGCTTCCAAAATAGTACATTACGAAACGATGATGTAATGATGGGTATTAATACACGAGTGTGATATTACTATACGAGCGAGGTAAGAGGGAGTATCGTAAACGTCACACGAGTGTATTAATACCCATTACAACGAGTTTCGTACAGTACTTTTTCTACTTCTATAAGTTAAACTTTTACGTTGAATCGTTTCGTGGCAGTTGACATGTAGGATTCAACCAAGGCCACCACACCCTGCCCTCGCATGCTGTTGCAGGTGGCTGTGACTGTTACCATCCGCCTGCGAGGGAGTACTGCGCTAGTCAAATAGGATCAAAGTGAAATTACCATCAAATTTATTTTAAATAATATTCCACGAAAAAAATACTACTAGTAAAAAATTAAAACGGACAAACATAATATAATATCAAATGCAATTTTAATGTACACAATCAAACTAAACATTTACTATAACATTCTCAATGATTAATTGTCAATACTTGGTTTGTAAACTTCTCTGAGATTGGTCAAGAATCAGTGTCATAATGATGCCTGTATCGTAATGAGTATCATTAAGAAAGTGATTGCAGTCAACAAATAACAGCATTATACAATGGGAGTAGAAAAACGTTATTTTTATTCTAACATATTCTTCTAATAAAATAATTACCTGAATAATTTACCTAATAAGATGAAGAGACTAAACTGGTTACGATCTTCATTATGTGAACCGTGAAGCGGGATTTTTTAATTTTTTATGACGGAACAAAAGTAAATTGTGTTTTGAAGGCAGCGAGCAAAAGGTCGAGGGTAAATTCGGCAAGGTTTCATAATGTACCGTAGATGGGACACAGGCTTTCTATTGCTACAGAGAGAAAAAGCACAACAGAGCCGGGGGCAAAAAGAACAAAAAAATCAATTTAAAAATCAATTCAGATAATTACCTTATTATTTGTACATTACTTCCAACTTTTACAGGATAAGATAACATTTTTCGTGACATTTAATACAAGGGTATTTCGGAATAAATTGGTTTCAGTCAAATCATGAATTTCATTTTCAATATATTTAAAGCAAAGCAACAGTATATTTTTAATACCGATAGAATTATTGAAATGTACATGTCAGGAATTTTATGCGACTGATAAATACACTTAGTTTCCGTGAAAACCATCTCTCTAAAATCCTGGAAGAACATTCAAGAATAAAACTAAGACCAAGACCAACAGAACGTGCGTACTGAAAATCTCCGTCCTCGAGAGAAAATCTGCAAACGACGTGGAGGAAGAAGCAAAGGGCTTTTTCAAAGGGAGAAAAGTGGGAAGAGGGGCTTTTCACGAAAATGTAATTACGAAATACCTCAGAGCTCTATTTTCCGCTGACTGTTAAAATATAAACTTTGTCGAGGCATAATCGGATTTGCTGTTCAATTGGTCGACGGGATACAATGGCAGGATTCCCACGGCTTAACCCGACCATCACACGCGCTATCGGCGACGTGGCGGGGGGGGGGGGGGGAGGAAGGGCGGGGGGGGATGGCAGGGCGAGGGATAGAGTGGCAGAGAACGCTCGTCCGAAACAGCCCGCAAGGCGCACGTACCGAAAACGAGAACAACGCATAGAGCTCGAAATCCGTGTTTTTCGGAGATCGAGAACGAGAGGTAAACACTGCTAAACGGAAATTTGTTCTCCATTCTTAATGAATTAAATTGCTTTATTTACAGCTTTTGAATTGATGTGATCGGAAAGCATGAGTATAATCATATGTGATGCATTGAAATGTTTCTCAAAACATTACCAGAAATTAAATTATAGAAAGGAATGAAAATATTTCTGACCTAAACATTCTAATTGGAAATGGTTTATACATAGTTACACGTGACATTCAAAATTACAGATCACGCATTCCGATGTAGTTAACAGAGATAACCATAAAGCTAATTCATAAAGTCAATCATTTTGATTTTAATCAAATTCAGCAAAACCACAATGAACATCCATCAATTTGAATGTAGAGAATTCAATTTCACGTATTTAATTCTTATTTAGCATATTTCATTGTACAGTGCTTCATTGTTTTCTTGTCGATAATCTTGGTCGGAAATGTCAAACAATACGCCACGAGGGGTTTGACGTCATTTCGACTCACCGTACTCCCGAGACCGCAGCGGGCGCCCGCGCTTGACACGCGCAAACTGCACGAGTCGAAATCTGGCAACGCCGCGAATTGATGCAAATGGGTGAGAATGCTAGGCGAGCGCCCTGATGCGCGAAAACATAGAGCGCTAACTAGTGTTTGGGTGAGTGAGCGGAGAATGGGAGGGGTGCAGGATCAAAGCAGGCGTGTGAGCGGGAAACGAGCGAGTCGATGGAAGGGGAAAAGAGAGGACAGGCAGGCAGGTGATTGTGGTGGGTGGGGTGACATGGTGGGGTTGATGTGTGAGTGGAGACGTGGATGTGGGATAGGGAGGTTGAAGAGGGATGGGTTTGTTGGTAAAGCGGGTGGATGGACAGTTGGGTTCTGCCGGGCGGGGTTTAGTCCGCTGAGTTTGGGGGGTATGGGGAGACAGGAAGTTGGGATAGGGATGGGAAAGAAGGGTGCAAAAAGGCGGCCTGGCGGGGGAGATTGGAATAAAGGCGGAGTGCAGGGGTTGGATGAGTGGCGTGTAAACGACGAATGGGAGGATGGGATACCGTGAAGCTGATGAGCAGCAGTCAGTTGTATGGGTTGGTGCTTGGGTTTTTGTGTGCGTGGTGGGCTGAACGAGTGATGGGCATGTTTGATGAAGCGGGTGGGCAAAGAATCGTACAGGTGGGCAAGCGAGTGTCTGTATGTGTTGGTTGTGGAGGTGGGTGCTTGTAGAGGTGAGTTGGCTGCCAGGGTTGCTGATAGGAAATGAATCGACGATGAAGCGGGCGGTCGGGCGGTCGGGCGGTCGGGCGGTCGGGCGGTCGGGCGGTCGGGCGGTCGGGCGGTCGGGCGGTCGGGCGGTCGGGCGGTCGGGCGGTCGGGCGGTCGGGCGGTCGGGCGGTCGGGCGGTCGGGCGGTCGGGCGGTCGGGCGGTCGGGCGGTCGGGCGGTCGGGCGGTCGGGCGGTCGGGCGGTCGGGCGGTCGGGCGGTCGGGCGGTCGGGCGGTCGGGCGGTCGGGCGGTCGGGCGGTCGGGCGGTCGGACGGGCGGTCGGGCGGTCGGGCGGTCGGGCGGTCGGGCGGTCGGGCGGTCGGGCGGTCGGGCGGTCGGGCGGTCGGGCGGTCGGGCGGTCGGGCGGTCGGGTGGGCGGTCGGGCGGTCGGTCGGGCGGGCGAACGGGCGTGCAGTCCGTCGGGTGGATGGCAACGAGGGTTGTGCTTGTGTGTAGAGAGTGGGAGCGCGGGTGGCGGGTGCAATGCAAACGGCAAGAGAAAAGCGTTCTGCGGAGTCACGAGGGGACAATTGCGAAACGAGGTCGAACACTTTGTCGGCGCGTAGACGCATGGCCCGAAATGACGCGAGAACTGAGGGCTGCAATTTGCGTGAGGGCAGATGCGCGATTGTGGTTGAGAACAGGACAGCATGATGAACGAAAGGGACAATGATGAAGTCGTGGACGATAGTTTTACTAGCCTCGTTTTTCATTCGTATTTTAAAGAATATGAAGAGTTTATAAAACATTTGAGAGAGGCGTCGGAAAAAAATTCACCAATTGAAAATAAAGCATTTTATACCACTCATTCTCTCTTTCTGGAATTTTAATCTTTTGAAATGAATGAAAATAAGTGTACGTTGTATTGAACTAAAAATAATATTTTGCAACTTAGTTTTTCTCAGTATTTTCGGGAAATTCCTTTAAGTGAAAAATAACCATTTATACAGAAATATACATATGTACAGCAATTATAATTTTTCTATTTTTATACTGGAGAAGCACGGTTAATTATGCGTTTTATCAGATTATTTTACTATATCTTCTATTATAAATTTTCAACTAGAAATCAACTTCAATAAGAAACTACTAGGGAATTAAAACCATATAGCCGTCAATCACATTAATAATAACAATAAGTACATTCTTTGACATTTCCGGGTTTGTAGGCCGTGGTCTATCGGAGACTTGTCCATACGTTTCGCCTGCAACTGTGGCAGGCATCTTCAGGCGTTGCTGGCGGGGGCGAAGTGTTCTGCCTGGCAGCACCGGAGAAATTGCCGTCTAGGACATACAGACAAATCAGCAGTCGCCGACCACGCGCTGTCAGGACGCGGACACGACATGCGCTTTGAAGAAACAGATGTTCTCTCCACCACCACACACTACTACAAGAGACTCCAAATGGAAGCCATCGAGATTGACAAACACAAAAACAATCTCATCAGAAAAGAAGGTGACAAATTAAAAAGTACATGGTACCCAGCACTCCAGAACACCAAAACTCGGTACAAAGCAGTACCGCTGACGCGACCCAATCAGGCGCGAGCACCCGAACTTCGCCTTTCACTACCAATACGGGCTGCAGAGCCGCGGTTGCGTCAATTGCCCCAGTTGGGCAATTGCAGCTGACAGTTATCTAAATAAACTGCAGGTAGTTCAAAATGAATGCCTAAGGGCCGCCCTCTGCGCCCCCAGGTACACTTATAAGAGATTTGCATCGCGACATTTCAATGCCACTGCTGCTGATCACCTTAAAAGCATTACAATTATTTTTTTTGAAAAAGCAGCTGACTCGGAAAACTCTCATTTCTGGGGTCGCTTCATACGAACCCGATAAACGGGCGAAGTATAAGCGACTTAAGGAGTTCCTGGAGTAAGAGAAATCTGAAACAGCGAAATGAGACTTGAAATATATAAGCCTTGAATCACTGCACACACAATGCGCGTGCCGGTTGGCTAAAATCTTTTTTGATCTGTTTTTCTTTCATGTTGCAGGATTGGCCATAGATGCCCGTAAGGGTAGGAATGGTCGCACCGCAGTGGCGTGAACGTATATTGCACTTCGTGCGTTCACAGAACTGCACAAGTTACCTCCCGGTAGCGTCAGTCAACGCGGTGCTGCCAGGCACTTGCAGGCGAAACGTCTGGACAAGTCGCCGTAGACCACTGCCTACAAACCCGGTAATGTCAAATAATGTAGAAAGCGGCCGTGAAAGCCTACATTGTATGTTAATAAGTACACTCATTTATAGAATAACATTTCTCTGGTGTATATATAGAAAAACGTTTTGTCTTGACAGAAATGAGTGACGTCCTCATTCCCGAGAGTGGAAACAAGAGAATGTCATATGAAAAAAATGTTTTACTTTTGCTTTTCATTGTATGAAGAATATTAAAGCGATCATGATGTCTCGCTGTGATTGACAAACGATGTTCAGATGCAATACCCAGTGATAGGAAATACCACTCACGTCACAACATTATGCTGAAACACGCATTCCATACACAGGGCTAAAACACAGCCTATGAGATCGCACTGGATACAAAATAATGAGAAATTTTTGTTATTCTCTGAAATGACTTTATTGAAACAGGTATTTACATTTACACACCTTCAATGTAATCGCCTCCGTTATTAATGACCTTGTGCCAGATATTAGGACAGCCTCGTACACCATCTGCCCGTCTATTACTATTGATGACCCATCTTGACCGCCTTATAGCTTGAAAAATCTTCTCTGGTATTGTAGCGGGTTCTTCGCAGTGGTTATTTTATTTTACTGAAGAGATCATAACCTCAGAATATCCCATTGTAACCGACGCAAGAGTTCTCCTATAAGTTCGTCCTGTACGAGGGTTGTCCTTCTCATAATCTCTACCTATTCTGAACGCATTAACCGATCGTGCGACTGTGTAGAATAGTAACTCTGCATCACCACATGGTTTACGTATTCCCTGAAAACAGTCTTGCTTACTTCTACCTCGTGTCAGTTTAATTTTAAGCTCCAAATGTTACTATACCTTCGTTAATATGACGCTTGCACTATTGCTATGAAGTTCAACGGTTTACAAGCTGCAGTAAACTGACAGAATACTGTTCCCGCTCACTTCACATACTCGACTAATAGCCCTTTTTGTCACGACAGATGGCAGCACGTCGACACACCGGATTTAAGTTGCAGCAATTATTTTCATTACTTTTTATCAACCTATGTATTTAGAGCAGCTTCACTACCTAGACCTGCTTCTAAGACAGTAGCATCATCAATCAGCATCGCCCGACGAAGTGGCGCACTCTATGAAAGGGCCAGCGCTGCCTACTTAGAGTCATCCATCCCGAGAGAGGAGGTCAGTGGGCGTAACCGGTTTGCAGGAGGGCAGGTCCCTCGATATTAAGCGGTTCCTTCCCAGCCCTTCACACTTCGAGGCGGCCGGCGCCGATGCAGCAGGGTGGCCCGGAGGGTGGGGTGGTGAAGGGCAGCGTGGGGGAGATGGAAGGGGCGTATCATATCAAACTTCTGATGGTTCGCGGGCGGACAGCTGAAAGGGCACACATGAAAGAAAGATTGCTTCGGCACCGCAGACGCTTCAGAGATGCTTCCGCTGCTCTCTGTGGGGCTGCTTCCTCCGCCCGCCACACTACCACTGACCTCCCCTCCATCCCCGGGCCACGCCCCTCCACCCATACAAACCGCGTCCTCGACGCAGTTCCGTCCTCTTCCCCACTGCCGCCTCCGGCCTCCCGCTCGCTCGCGACTGCTTTCGTTTCCCGTCCTCGTCTCGGTTTCCGGCCTCCGATCTCGCCACCATCGCTTCCGCTCACCCCTCTACCTAATCTTTCCCCGTCCACGCGTACTGTCTCACATTACTCCGGATGATCGTCCAGTCTAAAAAGTCGACAACACGTGCGCCATCTTATTGTCAAAAATGCTACATTATTCATGGATTTTATCAAGTTGAGGTCTTAGCTTCTCTTTAATTCGTTGCCCACAGCTGGCAGCACCGTACTCATTATGTGATAATTATTTTCGTCGTGCGACGTGCATTATTGTTGTTTCTTTCTTCACGTCTCTCAAAAGTGGTCAATGACGATAACCTTAACTCTTTGAGAACTGTCGCTCCCGTTGCCATTTTATTTTCTTGATCGTTTCGTATCTGAGATATTATCGTCCCATTTGTTTCATTCACTTTGATTCACAATTCCGTTAGTTTAGCCCTCTAAGACCTGGATAGTGAGTCCTTCTTTCTTATTTTCTTTTTTAATGTTTAGTTAATCACCATTTCTTATAACACGCACACGGTTTGAGTAAATAGGAGGGTTTTACAATCGTTTCTTTCATTGTCAAATCGTCAAAATTTGCTGCTGTTGAGACACCGTCAAATGTCAACATTTCCACCTCATTCCCAACCCTTCTCATGTAGTAAATCACCAGCCTCTCTATCGCTGTCAAAGTTCGCTACAGCTGTTAGCCATGATACTAACACCACTGTCCACACGCATCTCATTCCCACCCCGCTTCCCTTCCCGAAATATCTCCTTCGTTCGCTGCTTTTTGAGCGTCGTCCCTCAATTCCGGCTCTGTGTTGCTCTGCGCTGCCAAATAAAGGATGACGATTGTTTTTCAGCCAGTTGGAACCTCTCCCCAACATTCGACCACGGAATACACATTCCCACCATCGCAATTACCAGAAAGTGGCTCTGAAATACGGAAAGACGTGCAGGACGAGCAACGTAATGGTGTGAGGTGTGCTGCGAACATATCAGAACAGTCTGGTAGAGTGTTGAAATAGGTCGTAAGTTGTGAATAGTAAATTATAAGGGGATAAGAACTCATGAACTGAAGAAATATGTTCCTCACAACACATTTATAGGTTTAAATACAGAAAATGATAATTAATGAATCATCAGGCATTTATTATAATAACAATGTGGTTTAATTTTTTACATTCTGGTTGCAATTATTGATTAAATATGGAAAGAAAAAGGGAGTTAAAATGCGTTTCTATATAAAAATATTGAAAAACAAGCTCGAAAGATTATAGAAAAGCATTGGATATCTCTCAATATAAAAATACATTAAAAGAAAACAGAAAAATGGCAAGGCAACATACACGTTTTTATTCATACATTTTCATTTATAAAATTTCAAGGAATTTTAATATTTTGTGATTGCATTGCTGACTGAAAATACCAGAAGCACTCTTGATATAGCTTCAATCCTTTATGTTCTGAGGGATGCAAACATCAGAGCGATTTCATACGCGCTCGAGGTTTCATACAGAAAATCAGCGATCGTCTGCCCCACCAGTGTGTGGAAACACTACTGCCAATGACCATTTTCCTCTACAAACCAGTGAATTAATGTTCTTTATTCTAAATGTAATACGAGGGCAGATCGGATTGTAACACACAATAATGTTTATCTCCCCTGGTACTGCAACTAGAATGGTGAAGTTGCACGTCGAGATAGTTTGAAGATTGTGTTAGATTGTATTATAGAGGGTACTTTGTTTTCCCTCTTGTAAGAATGCACACCAAATGGAGATATTCCAGCGGTCCATACAGTCGTCTCCATATAAACCACGCATGACCCTGTAAATTTCAATATGATTCTGCCCTTTGGTCCACACATTTCGCACTACACTTCTCTGCTCTTCACAAGTTTACGGCAGAAACATGCGCGCCGTTTTTGTTTCGTAGTTGAGGCTACACTAGCTAGAGCTGCAAGTGAAAACAAAATACCCTCCACAGCACGAACTTCAAACTATCTCCTCGTGAAATTTTACCATTTCAGTTGCAATACCAAGCGAGAAAAAAAAATGTGTGTGCTACTTTCCGATCAGCTTTCATATAAGAAGTTGTGAGGCGTAAAATCAATTGTTAGCACTCAGAATAAAATACTTTATCTTAAAAGAGTTTAAGAAAAGTTTTGTATTCTTAATGCCATTTGTAAAAGGTAAAAAATTCAACACGATAATTTTGGAAATTATTTTTACGAAAACTTTTATCAAAACTAACTTTTATTAAATCTTTTTTTATTATTTTCTATTTTTTCTTATATCTGTTTATTATTATTATTATTATTTTTATTATTATTATTATTGTTTTAACTTTAAACTATTTATCGTTAAAATGTTGAGATAAGATTCTGGTACTCAAGAAAAATGTGCAAATATTCTTCTCCCCCATACGTTATATTCAGTTTTCACTATTGTTTTACCAAATAAATCAAACCTAACTGATTTTCACGCTAGCACTCAAGACACACAACAGAGTAAACAGAGAGTCATAGCGGACAGCACTATCGATCTTCTGCGCATGCGAAAGTGCACTAAAATTATTATTTTTTATTTAATAGGTAATTATTACATACAAATTAGAGAACGTGATGCTAAGTGTCTAGGCCGAAGGCCTTTAAGCCATTACAATACCTACATTCTACCGCGTTCTAACCTTTCGTAATCTCGTATTCACCCCAAATGGTCTTTTCATCGCATCAATGCCGCGGAAAAGAGACCATAAGGTACGGCTGAGGAAAAAACCCCTGAAGGGGGAAAAACCTGCCGTCAGTAGCCGAGTACATGCTAATCTATCCGGTTTCTAAACTATTTATTTATTTGGCGCGGGCGTCAGGCATTCTCCTTCCAGTGTTTGGCCTCCTCAGCACCTGAAAACAAACAGCACCACAGAAAATCGTCCGCACCAAAGCCTCTGCCCTAACATTTCCGATTCCTACTTTCCTTCGCCTCCTAATGTGTTTTATTTTAACCGTTTCCTTTTATTTTATTTTAATTTAATTTAATTTTAATTTATTTAATTTAATTTTAATTTATTTAATTTAATTTTAATTTATTTAATTTATTTAATTTATTTAATTTATTTAATTTATTTAATTTATTTAATTTATTTAATTTATTTAATTTATTTAATTTATTTAATTATTTTAATTTAATTTATTTTTATTTTCTTCCAGTAAAATTATACGAAACGTGAACTGCTGCGCAGAAGATCGATAGTGCTTTAACATTCGAGGATGCACCAACTATCAAGTAACTTGGAGGAAAGTGGATGCTTTAATAGTATTGAAATATAACGCGATTGCTCGCAGGTGAGAAAATATCTCACACGACGCGCCGCAATAATCAGCGCCTTCTCATATTGTATCCTTTCGCAGCACTGATAAGAACCAAGAAACGGACGCAGAGTTCAATCTTCCGGAAAGGCATTGCAATACATGGGTTTTTCTAACGTGACATCAGAGGGTAGTATCTACTACGGCCGGCGGCGCTAGCCGAATGCGTTTACTACGCTCCGTGAAGTCACGAAGGTTAAGCGCATTCGAGACTCGCGGGTTCGTGGTTGGGTGACCGGCCAGGAACCCCGGGACCTAACGTCGTTGAGCCCCTGGCCGAAGGGATAAAAGGCAATGACTGACTGCGACGTGACGAGACTTGACAAATATTAAAAAGTAGCACTTTAATGGAGGATTACTCCCCTGTGCTAAAGCGCTCAACGCCCCTTAAGGCGGCTTGGAGACGCGTTGCGTCAAGGTGGAGACGCAACAAATACTAGATGGAATACGGCACGACTTTCTGTGTCTTTCTCGGTCCTGCCGCAAGGTGTCGCATGATCGCGACCGTATTAAGCAGTGCTTCAGATCAAGCAACTCTAGTGGCCGAGAAAGACGCGAAAAGCCGAGCCATATTTCATCTAGGAGATACTACTCTCAGATGCCTCGTTAGAATAGTGGTCGTCAAAAATGGTCAATAGTGGTTAATAGTGGTCGTCATCCATAGTCGAAGCAATACAATGTAGCTATTTGTACTTGTGGGTTGTATTTTTATCCTGTACGTATTGTTCAAAAGAATTAGGATGACTGATGGTGGTTTAAATGATGAAGAAGTTACTGAAGTGATGAACATTGAAACTTAACACTGTAAAACAAGATTAACCAACACTTATTTTAGTTACCTAAATTGTTATGTAACAATGTGAAATTAATGAATTCGTTCTAATTACATTATAAATCATTCGTATGCATAAGATAAATATATCTAATTACAATATTATAGTCATAATAAGGAGTTAAACAGATGGGCAATTTTTGCCCATGGTTGGTAAGAACGTTACCTAAAATGACTTGGTAATGCTAGGGTTAACCTTTCTATTTCCTATTATCCCACTTCTCCCTACCTATTAAAGATCTATGAAAAATGGATTGTAACTTTTGTGGTTGAAGGGACGCATTTTTTTCTCGTATTTCTCACATTAGTACACAGAAGCAAAGCTTAACATTCATTTTATGAACGTTAATTTTCTCACTAGTAAATTTTTGGTCAGCTCATTTCCGAGCGGTCTAATCGAAGATCGCGTCTCATTCACGGACAGGCAGCTGATGACCTTAGCAATTCGGCCCGTCCCGTAATGACCCACACAGCAAAAACAGCGCCGCGTAGAGCGCACGCGACATGAGGAGGGACGGGGGACGAGGCTACTTTGACGTGACGTGCCTCGCCCTGCTAACGTCGGGACGAAGCAGATTGACATGCGTCGAAGCGCTGCCCCGCCACCGCCCCCGCCGCCCCCGCCGCCCCCGCCGCCCCCGCCGCCCCCGCCGCCCCCGCCGCCCCCGCCGCCCCGCCGCCCCCGCCGCCCCCGCCGCCCCCGCCGCCCCCGCCGCCCCCGCCGCCCCCGCCGCCCCCGCCGCCCCCGCCGCCCCCGCCGCCCCCGCCGCCCCCGCCGCCCCCGCCGCCCCCGCCGCCCCCGCCGCCCCCGCCGCCCCGCCGCCCCGCTGCCCCGCCCCGCCGCCCCGCCGCCCCCGCCGCCGCCCCCGCCGCCGCCCCGCCGCCCCCGCCGCCCCCGCCGCCCCTGCCGCCCCCGCCGCCCCCGCCGCCCCCGCCGCCCCCGCCGCCCCCGCCGCCCCCGCCGCCCCCGCCGCCCCCGCCGCCCCCGCCGCCCCCGCCGCCCCCGCCGCCCCCGCCGCCCCCGCCGCCCCCGCCGCCCCTGCCGCCCCCGCCGCCCCGCCGCCCCCGCCGCCCCCGCCGCCCCCGCCGCCCCCGCCGCCCCCGCCGCCCCCGCCGCCCCCGCCGCCCCCGCAGCCTGCGTGCGGAGACTGTCACTTGTTCGCTCGTTGCCCGCCCTGCTTCACACGCCGATGCAGCAGGCCTTGGATAACCCGGTTCATGGCCTCTGTCAGCCCTCCCTATACCCCTTCCCCGCCGAATCTTCTACGCTCGTTCACAGACTGCCGCTTGCGACACCCTCCTTTCCCGCAAACTACTGAAGCACTTCTGAATGAACAATTAGAACCGATGGAACACGGTACTGATTTTATCATATACGAGACGGTATTGAAATGTCTAATACTGCCGACGTGGATGGACGAGGTGGCTACAACGTGTGCCGACTCAGCACCTCGCATTGAAGGGTCGCGGGTTTGAGTTCCGCCGTGGGCATGGTTGTTTAGCCCTTGTCTTTCATGTATGTGAGTGTTGTCGCGGAAAGCCTTGCGAGTCTGCTGACGACAGACCGAGGAGTCCGCAATTGTGTATCTAGTGTAAAAAAGATACCACCGATGCGGATAGTCGAAATCGACATCACCTGAGACTGGAAAAGCCCTCGGAAGAAATCATTTTTTTTATCTAGGGCTTTTATCCAGCCGACAGCCGGTTACCCTTTACGCCCCGATGGGACGCGTATTCGACCAGACACTAGACACCAACACATTTGCGGGCTCCTCTGATCTGGGGTCAGCAGAACGCGAGGCCCTCCGCGACAACACATGTCAAGGGACAAACAGCCATGCCCAAGGCGGGACTCGAACCCGCGACCCTTCGGACCGAAGCGCTGAGTCGGTACTCGCTCTTAGCCACCTCGGCATTCCAGGTCGGCGAAGAAAACAATTAAATGTCTAATATTACAACTTCAATATCTCGAGGAATTGGTGATGTGTTCTTAGCCAGTTGGTGTAGCGCTGGAACTCCGGAGCAACTACACTCTCATCCAAAGCCTCATAATCCGCCTCATTTATCTTCGTGTGTCAATGCTAAGGCAGGCTGACATCTCAGCACAAGCTTTGCCGAGGAATTTGCAGCGACTCTGACTGGGATGCCGTAGGGTTTGACTCCCGCTGGTGACAGATTTTTGACAGTTGTTAGATTGGTCGAATTCAATCGCTGTCGGGAGGAGAATTCTAGCGGCCGTCTGCTTGGTTCGGTGGTTCTTATCCGTAAGCGTGGAGCAGTATCTTAACAAACGGGCTTCGGCCGACGCGCGATCATTTCTTCCTCTTCCTGGTCCTAGTCTCTCCCCGTACACACACTTACACATACACACACTTACAAACTACCTGAAAAAGCACTAAAGGCGCTTCCTTCTAATGTAGTCAAATTTAAAAATATGATAAATTCCAAGTAGATCATCAATAATAATTCTGAGACTTTTATCGTCATTATTATTATTGTTATTATTATTATTATTGATATATTTATTAACACTGTTATTGGCTTAGGGGTAATTTATAAGTTATTATTATTGTTTACATTATTATTATTATCATTATTAGTATTATTGTAATTATTATTATAAGGGCCATGATCATATTAATATTATTAATATGATCATGTCCCTTATACAGTGAAGAGAAGTGAAGTGTAGTGCAATAACATGAAGTGGTTAGATAAGCTATAAGTCAATTATGATGTAACAAAAAATTAATTATAAGGATATCAATCTCTAATTCTATATGTAATTCTATTTGTAAATATTTGTAATAGTTTTGTAATTGTCGTAGTTATAATTGCAATCATGTTTGATACAGAGCATTGGCTCAAAGCGAACTTGAATAAATATCTATCTATCTATCTATCTACCTACCTATCTATCTATCTATCTATCTATCTATCTATCT
>BLKR01006624.1:0-53789 GCA_011170035.1 Teleogryllus occipitalis | reverse complement strand
TATAATGAATTTTTCTATTTTCCAATAAATAAGCGCTTTTTGCAACAGTTATTATGTTTTATTTAATAAAAACCTCATGAAAACATTGTTCCCTTTTGTAATTCAGTTACCCACCTCCCAGGAATGTTCCGCGCTCAAATTTCGTTCGTTGCCCGCTGCAGCGACGATTTTGAGTAACGAAGCATTCTCCAAGTGAGGGAAGTGTTATTGGATTGGTGCCACATTCTACAGACTCCGCCTCTTATGCATTTTAAGGCGAGGAGAATGGGGGAATCTTCCGAGGATAGGCCACTTGAATTACTAGAAGAGCCAATGATAAGTGTTGCTTGCCTTAGAATTGAGGATTGCTCAAGCTCGATGTCAAATATATATTATTACTCTTTAAATTATTAACAAATGAGACATCATTGAATTCCTCTATTGATATATTCATTACAGGTAAAAATGTATGGTTCTATTTGAAAATTCACATGTGATTCAATTTCAACAAAATTAAAAATAATACACAGAATATATCTGCTGCCTAAAACTTGCCTCGTGGAATAAATATGAAAATGATCCATCATGACACCGCTCTGTCCAAAAGCATTTTGCAAAATAATTTGTTGATAATGAATTTCCTCGCTAGACGTTAAACATATTGGCATACACTTCGCACCACTGAATAGAATGCATCCAACCACAAAGAAATCTTCAAATTTGCAGGACAACAGTTAGTCTCAGCGTTTTCAAATTTGCCAGAGAATTTATTTATAACACAGACGAATCAAAATAACCAAACTACTGTTTCAACGATACATGAAGAATAGAAATTAAATTTCGAAAGTTAAAAAAGACTCATGAGCAATAATTTTCCCCGATTTGTCGTAAGTCACAAATCATTAATACAATTTAATCAACAGAAAGCAAGACACTGCAAAACTATATGAATTTTATACTTGACTGCCAAGATCGAATGAATTGGGGGTTGGAAACAAGTGAGGGTTGGCATCAGACGCTAAGATCCTATAAACAATTGCGTATCTCGAAAACGAAAGGCGATAGCTCCGGTTGGATTGCGGAATTATGCATCTTGTGTATAGGGAATTGAGATGAGAGAATAAAAAAGAATTGCAAAATTTGTAAAATTATAAACAATTTCCAATTTTTGCAATTCTAAAGTGGGAAGGGTTTTCTGATGTCCCAGAACCAAAAACTTCGAATTAACAATTTTGCAACAGTTAACAATTTTATAAACAATTGCGAAATGTGCGCTATTCCTGCCGCGGTGTGTTCTTAAATTGTCCCTGATTTGATGATAGCAAAATAACAATTTTGACATGAAATGCAAATTAATTGCTTAATATCTAGTTTAATTGTTTTTTTAATGATAAATATACAGTTGGTCTCTGAATTTTTACTTTCTTTTATTAAAATGGTTCCCTAGAAGTCCTAACGATTCGAGATAGACAGTATTTTGCATTTTTGCAAATGTAATATACATATGAACAATTGAAAATATGCAATTATAATCGTTTTTCTTATCACAAAATTCCGCAGTAAACTGGTCATTTGATAAAGTTCATAAATTGTGTTTGGACAAGAATATTGGAAATTAAATGTGTATAAGAACGTAATTGTTCTAAAATTAGTGTTATTTTATCTGATATCAATGTAATTTCTTCAAAAAGAATTGTGTTAACAGTGGTTAAGTGCTATGTGTTCATATATATTTCAATGAATTTACTTTCATTTTCATACAAGTGTTTCTTGCATGTATTTTTTTATTTGAAAATACTTCCACATCTGAACTAGCGGCGCCCGCCATTTTGTACGTCGTAATTTTGTTGGGGCACTCCCCCCTGCGTTGAGATTGGCTACGATGGTTTGTGAGGCTCCGCCTGCGATGTTTCGTCATGACAAGGGCTGGCCAAGCCGTGCAAAAGCTGAACTTAGCCGCAGACGGCCGCGATCAATTTATGTTTCCAGTACTGTACATAATATTCCATCATTCCAGTAAGGTATTTCCACTCTCTAAGATCAATGTTTAAGGTACAAACATAATCAATCTAGGGCAATACCACGGTATTGGTAGAGGTAGAGGTAGAGGTAAAAGTAGATGTTGAAGTGTACTGGCAAGTCTTAATCCTGATCAACGTTCTTCAAATAAATGTCAACAGGAGCAGATTGGTCATGCCATTAGGGTGTGCAACGTTTCTCTTTTTTCTCCCACTCTCTTTCTCCCCTCTCTCCCTTTCTCTACTTCTGTCTGTCTGTCTGTCTCTCTCTCTCTCTTACACACACACACACACACACACACACACACACACACAGACATTCATTACATGCATGAATTTGCACTCATTAACATTCATAATGACAATTAAACACTAATCTTAAGCAGTCCGATAGCATAAAGAACAGTTCCATTCTTTTGTTTCTTTTCAGAAAAATTTCCTGTGGCTCTTTCATTGAAATAATTGATTTCCTACGTTTCATATTTCTAACGCTATTCATCGTTAATTGCACAAACACTTTTGAAAAACGAACTCTCTAATTTCGGTTTCTCAAAACACATTGAATCGTGTCCTAATACATACGTTTACAAAATACACTTGGGGTTTGAATACTTCGGAATGGTTTTGTAATTGAAACTCACTTTAAAACACAAGAGAATACACATATAATATTCAATTTACATTTTTATGAATGCAATACTGCATTGCAATGCGTTCGCGTTTCGCGCGCTAGTGCGAAAGCTCATTTAAGTGGAGAGATATCTCACACTTTCTTCGTTTAATGTCACTCTTACTTCTCTTAAAAACTTCAGCTACCTGAGTGTTATATCTTCGAGACATGTCAAGGCACTTGAAGAGATCGCCACTGCGCCGGCGCCGTAGAACGCGCATCGCGGGCGGGCTGCTCCAGGCCTCCATAAGTCACCGATGTTCCCCCTCTTTCCCCTATAGCCCCGCAGCAACCTAGAACGCCGTTTCCTCGGTTGCATTCTCCCGAGTGTGATCCGGCAGGCTTTCATGAATGAAAGGCGGACGGACCGGCTGTCGCAACTTCCAAACGGCGCGTGTTTTGAAATACCATGTTTCATATAGGCTCTGAGAGGAGTGGTTTTCCCCTCTTGTTAAGAGATGTTTAAGAGAAATGGCACCGAATTAATTTGGGTGTGCACATGCGAACGTGCGCATCTCCACGAGCCGCCACTGCCTAATCCTTATCAGTAAGCCCAACAAAAATATGGCAAAAAACAAAGGTTGGTACCTTGATCGGAACTTAGACTCAGGCATCATAGTAACAGATCTCTCCACTAGGACCACAGAGTATGGACATGGCGAAAGATTTGTATGGGTTAGAGGGAAAAAGCTGTATATATGACGCCATGATGATATATGACGCCAAACAGAAATATAGAGGTGTTTTCTGAATTCCTGGATGCGCTCAAAATAGAAAGGTACTGATGTAATCATGGCTGGTGATCTGAAACTGATTTATTTTTTAATTTGAAAGTAAATCATAAATTCATATTCATTTTCAAGCTATTTTAAGAAATAGACTTTCTAAATGATTTAAGATTCTTTGATATTTGTCTTCGTCTGTTAACGTGCTAAAGAGAAATAAAAGACTGACAGTTAATTGAATTAAATATTGTGATCGATAGATTTGACCTAGTTTTAGCGTCGTTGACAAGTTAGATGTTTTCCTATTTCTCGCGTGATGTAGATCGCGAGAAATAAACGATTAAACAATTGTAACATAAATATACCTGCACACTGATCTCAGGTTAGCAATAAAAGTTTGAGTTATCGTGCGCGAAGCTATAGAGGGTGGTTGTGGAAGACAAGGCATGGTGAAAGATTTACATTGTATGCCAACTTGCGCATTTAATATACATTTATGGCTAATTCTTGTAAAGAGAAAAACTGATTCGTAAGAAATCTGAAGTGCAAGATACCATGTTGTTTTAGATTGAATGTTGTCTATTGAATTGAAAGATAGATTTGATGAATGTTATTATTAGCACTTATACAAATTGCCTACTTCACATTTCTTAATCAGTAGAATATTTTTTGTGGTTGTGCATTTAAAGGGTATATATAATGGGCAGTGAAGGATTTGCCTTTTGTTTATTTCAGACTATTGGTAAATGTTGGCTGTTTGTTTGTTTTTTGTTCTTTGAATGTCAAAGGGATTTTCATCTTGTATTTTTGTTTGTTTGTTATAATAGTCCAATTATATCTTGTTCTGTTGTCACGACTTTGTGTTGTTGTTTTTTTCGAAATCTTCAAAAGAGCTACGATCCTACGAGAATCCTCCCAGAGGAAATTTCGATCGGTTACAATACCAACGTTTCGTTTAGGAGATATTTAACCAGGAGATATTCGACAATCCTAGAGAGTGTTGCGGGTTTCATTTGACGTGCATATTTTTATGGGATTTTTTCAACAAATCCTTCATAATATTTTTAAAGCCAAGCTACTATTCGTCACGTCTCCGTAAAATTCTCTTTCTTTAGAGACCTCATTTATGAAATTGGTTGCATGTGAGAGCCGCAAAAGGAATCTATGCTACTGAAATAATATAGGAGACGATATTAATAATAGTATTAGAACCCCAGGCAAAAGAACCAGGCCGTAAGTTAAATACTACAAATAAAATATACATAATTTCAATACTGAAAAGACGATCATTTTACACTGATGCAAATTAAAATGAGAATACAAAAATGTGTATAACATAATCTTTCAGGACGTAAAATTAAGTGGCACTTTTGTTTTTGACAATTTAGTGTAGTACTGGGAAGAATGTGATTTGAAGAGCGCGTTATTTATTATTATTATTATTATTATTATTATTATTATTATTATTATTATTATTATTATTATTATTATTATTTTAAATTTCATTCACCTTTCAACTATTTATCGTTAAAATGTTGGGATGGGATCTTGGTTCTCAAAAAAACCTGCACGGATAATCTTCTCCCCAAAACGTCATATACAGTTTTCACTGTTTCTTTTTCTTTTTTGACCAAATAAACCAAATATAAAGCAAATATTCTAACACGATTTTGAAACTTTTTGCAGCTGCCATTAACGCGATATCTTCCATAACATTATGTTCTTTACTAAAGACCCGTATTTTAATTTATGGTTCTGAGAAACTCGACTTTTTAGGCTGGGGAAATTTGAAAAGAAAATGGAGTTGTTAGCATTTATTCCCCACTCACCAAGAAACATGGTTTTGCATTTGCATACAAAACGCGAAATTACTCTTTCGTTTCATGTAATTTCTCATCTCTGCGGTACCAAGATCCTTTATCCTTTCCTTTCAACTAGAATCTCTTTGGTCCGTTTTTACAACGTTCCACATTCCGTATATTGAATGCTTGGCCAAAATTAAATTTTGAAGGTAAAAGTTCTTCTCTCCGACTAGAAATTGTCAGTTACACTTTATAATTAATAGAATTGCCATACAGTTTTCTCATCCTCTTTTCCATTTTCTCTCCTTTGCAACTCAACGCTAGTTTGGTTATACTAATTTTTTTAACCGTAATAATCTGCTCAAAGTGTAATTAAATGTCTCACAGTTACAACTAATCTAATTGGAAATCTAGTTCCACCAATCGACTTGGGATAATATTTTCACAAGAGAATTTCCATGATATTTCACCAGAGAAAAAATGAGTTAGTTTTTGGGAATTGACAGAATATTTCTTTAATATTTCCATTACACAATTAAAAGACTTCCACGTTTTCACACATTATTTGTATAATTATCCCGTCATAATTTACATGATGTTTTCTGAATCTCATCTTGAGACAAGTGGTATGTAATTTTGGTTGCTATTTTTACTTTCTGGTATACGTACGAATATACGGAGTAATATAGTACTACTCTATAGTATAGTAGAGAAAGTTATGTAATGCTGCACAAAAAACGGCGAATTTTCGGTAGCAAAAATTAATTGTCGGCCCCTGATAACGAAAAATTGGATAAATCCTGTCGGTAAATTAAGAAAAAATCCACTAACACGTGGAGTAGCCAGAATTCCAGTTTTGTGTGCCCTTGATACTGAAAAGTCAATTGAGGCCAAAACGTTCGCCCGTCGTTTACCGAGGTAAACATAACTAGCGCCTAAACCATACATAAATTGCTTGTAAGAATGGAGTAAAATACACTTATAAAAGTGGTATAGGTCCCATTTTTAGGGTAACTCTAAATTTTCGAAAATTTCAAACTTTGAATTTTTTCGGCGACTTTCTACATCTACAAAATTTGAGATAGAGATTTTTACATGTTCGTAATAAGTTCTTTCATTAAGATCTTGAAATTGTTTTTGAAAATTTTAGTATACTTCGCGCAACATCACGTGCAAAATGTGCAATTTCAAAATATAACAAAAACAAGATTTTCTATAACATTGCTACAAATTTTTTTCTTACATTTCGGACAGGGATAGTGCTAAATGTGCTCTATAAGATGACACACACCATATTGCTCTGTTGTTTTTTTTTAATAATACAAAAATATATTTTTTACTGGTCTCTCACGTTTTTAAAATTTACATTATAGATTTATTTTTTATTCAATGCGTTTCTTAACACATAGGCTTCGAAGTATATCTAATGATGGGTTTTGAAATGTCCATAAGTTGTCCAGAATCCTTGAGTATAAGGGAACTGAATTGGCGAATTTTCTGAAATGTTCGAACCAAATTTTCTCAAAAACTATGGAAAATATTTAGCTGAAATTCTACACAATGGAAAAAGGTTCAATTCTCTCCGATATTCCAAAAGGTTGATTTTGGCCAAGATATTTGAGGTCAAAAAATCCAAATAATGCTGAAAATGTAGGTGATTTTTAATCCTACACATTTAAAAGTATCTATTGCACAAAAAGGAAAAGTAAACCGTCGCGTCAATTGAAACGTTTTCTAAATATTTTGTGTTACACAATTTTCTCGAATTATTGTAAATATTACCTCAAATGTGATTTTTGTGTATTCGCCCGCTTAGGGTATTTGCAGTGGTTTGGGGGTTAAATTGGTTACCATGACAAAGAATGTTGTTATTACACAATGTCTTTGTTTTGATCCAGTCGGAAATATGAACACAACAGCCATTTTTCAGTGGAGTATTGGAAGAATATTACGTGTGTGTGTGTGACTTAAGTGTCATCGTAGTGTATTACTTACATAGTGATTTTATTTCACGTGCATCTGTTGGAATCGTTTTATTACTGAAATCGTTCGTATGCTGTTTCAGTTTTCGAAAATTATACCCATTAATCCTGATTTCGGTTGATCCCGGGCTTAGGGTGGCACGGTTCC
The DNA here is from genome assembly GCA_011170035.1 of Teleogryllus occipitalis. NCBI lineage: Eukaryota > Metazoa > Arthropoda > Insecta > Orthoptera > Gryllidae > Teleogryllus > Teleogryllus occipitalis. The sequence goes on along the minus strand of BLKR01006624.1, from coordinate 46,465 downwards.
TTTGGTTCCTTTTATGATTCATTATTTCTCGCGATTCCTATGTTTATAGTTGCGCGGTTCTCTATAACAACTGAATTATTTATGTTCAATGTAAAATGAGAAGTCACCTGATAATTTGTTGGTGTGGAATTGTGTGTATTTTCGCATTTCAAGTCTTCTTCAAATAGGTTTGTGTGTCTACTGAGATGGAAGAAATGAATTTTCTTAAAAGTGAGTGTTCCCTTTAAAATAAATTCTCTTAAAAGTGAGGGAGGTATATAATACAGCGTGAGCGCCGAAGCGACAGCGGAGGCGCGAACCAGGTCTCGAGAGCGAGGGCCGGAAGGCCCTCGCGAACGTAGCACGTTGGATCCGTCGGGTAGCGACGTGCGGTAGCACGTCGCGGACCACTTGGTGAAAAAAAATGCGTTGGTTAAAGAATTGTGTAGGTTATAAAATTAAATTTGTAGCGCGAAAAATACGAATAATCAGTTCACTTAATGAGAGTACGTTGCTACGGAGATTTATACGTACAGGGGGCTTTGGAGCAGGAGGGTAGCTATTCTCCCGATCTAACTTTATTTTAAATAGTTATATTTATTGCTGTAACATCATGAACTTAACTACTAGAAGGGAATCGATTCCATGAACTGAATCCTTGTTTATACGTAGTAGTCGCGTGTAGTTAAGTTCATGATGTTACAGCAATAAATATAATTATTTAAAATAAAGATAGATCGGGAGAATAGCTACCCCACTGCTGAAATTTTTTTAAAAAAAATTTAATTTGGGCGGCGATAGATGGCAGCAGGCAAGAAGGAGGGGCAAGACTGTACAGTACCAGTTCACAAAAAGGAAATTAGAAAATTTTACTATGTGAGTGCCTGCGCCATTCTGTAGCACCTCTAATTATGAATGTTTGGCATTTTAAAATAAGACCATAAACTTAACTTTCACTATCATTTATCACTCGCTTAATCTGCTATCTCCTTATATTAATTCCCTCTAGAAACATTTACTTTTATTAACTAAAAAGAAAACAAATAAGAAACAAATTTGAAGAATTTCGCACTAGATCGCTATTTCAAGAGCATTGAAGTATGCCTGGCGGCTTCTGTTTCCTGAAGATTATAGTTTTGTACAAAAACATTTTTAATTTTTTTATTTATTTTACGTCAAAAAAACAGTTAAAAACTGCGTATGACGTGCTATGGGGAAAAGTGAATTGTGTGCACATTTTCAAAATTCTGTGATCCCTACACTAAGTCATCATATACTACTTAAATTTTGAATTTTGAAAGGGAGAAAAAAAACTCCCATGTAATAAAATCTATTTTCACGGATAAACAAGCAATAAATTTTGAATTTTGAAAGGGAGAAAAAAAACAAAAAAACTCCCATGTAAAAAAATCTATTTTCAAGGGTAAATAAGCAATAAATTTTGAATTTTGAAAGGGAGAAAAAAACAACAAAAAAAACTCCCATGTAATAAAATCTATTTTCAAAGATAAATAAGCAATAAATTTTGGCTCTTATTACTTCCTGCCGCAACAACATGGAAACGATAATTTGAATAATTGTATTTCCCACTGAATTCTAGAAGACGTGCACAGAAAATGAAGTTACATTTATGTCCAGAAGCAAAACAAGGGGCCATCTCAGCATTTGCTCAATGGATCAGGGAAACTGGACGAAAAACCTGATCGAGATGGGGGTCATTGACCCGGAAGCTGTAGTACAATAGTTGTTACAGGTTGTTTATACTCATTTATACAGTCCAAATGGTAAATAATGCATTATGTCTCATTGTTAAAAATAATGTTACTTTTCTTGTGATGCTCAGTATAGTCTCTAATTGTATAGAAACAGTTATGCAGCAGAAACGATTTCACTTGTGATTTAAACTTTTCTATTGAATTTAAGCGTTTAATGTCATCTGGCAAAGTGTTGTAAAATAATGTACATGTATTGTATGTGAATTTTTTGTAATGAGCTGTTGATACTGTCACCTGATGAATATGATTTCTACGTCGAGTGTTATAGTAATAGACTTCGGCATTTTCTGAAAAAATATTCCCGCCCTTAAGCAAGTCATTTTTTACAAAAACCACTGATTCGTAAATAAAAAGACACGGTAATGGTAGAATTCCTAGATTAATGAAGAGAGGCTTACATGAATCACGTGGGTGGGATTTGGTTATTATTCGTACAATTCGTTTTTGTTATCTAAAAGTCTGGGAGCTATAAGATGTATTTCCCCAGAATATTATGCCATATCTCAGGCGGGAATGAACATTCGCGAAGTATACACAACGAGCAGTATGAAGGCTGACTGAATTTGCAAGAATTCTGAACGCGTAGCATAATGAACTTAATTTTGTGTTCAATTCATTTAAATGGACGTTCCATTTAAGGTTTGACTGAATTGAGAGACCTAAAAATGTTGTTGCCTTAACATCAGTCAATGGTACACTGTTCATTTTCAATGGAGCACAGAATTGTTTATTTGAAATGGAAAACTGCATTAAAACCGTTTTCTTTTCGTTTACGATTAATTTGTTATTTCGGAACCAATTTGAAACATCTGATATTGTACTATTTACGGTTTCTTTATTGCAAAGGATGTTCGTATCATCCGCAAAGAGAACCGTTCTTCCGTTTCGAATCGTCGAGGGCATATCGTTTACGTAAAGTAGGAACAGAATAGGGCCTAAAATCGATCCTTGAGGAACTCCACATGCAATGGGCAAAGAGTCGGAAAGGTGCGTACGTAATGTTCCATCATTCCAGTAACATAAGACATGTGAAAATGAAGACATGTGTTCCATTTGAGTGAGTTTGAAATATTTAAATATTTCATTAGACTACCTTGCTTTAGTTAACCTCGTTGCAACAAAAAATGCAATATTAAAATATTTTATTTTGTTAGCTCGCTTTAGTTAACCTGATTGCATAACAACATGCTTTATTTATATATTTCACTACACTCGAATAATGAATATTATTGCAACAGTGTTTTTTGTTTCATAACTGGACGATAATCTTCTTTAAGAATATTTTTAACGCTAAAACTATTCGCCATGTTGTCCTCTTTTGGGGCTTTCGTGACTTGGTGCGTCGCGCCCTCTGTGCGCGGAGTCGAGGCGGTGGCGTCTTCAGAGGCGGAGTCGGGTGGCGTGGCGGCGCCGCAGCCAAATTAAAGATCTCACGCGGCGAAATACGAGCGAGTTGTAAAGTGATCGCCTTCGGGCCCCATTCCTGCCGCCCCGCCCGCAGCCGCCGCCACCTAACGCCTCGACGACGCCCCGTTCATCCCCCAATGTGGCCCACCCACAGCGCCACCGTCGTTGCCACTTCTCTTACTCCTCCTCACCGCGAGTAACAGGACTGCCACCAGTCTTCCCCACCCTGCACCACGCTGCAACCATCACCATCACCTCCATCATTACCGCTGCTGTCGCTGCCGCCGCCACCAGCTTCACTCACACATAACCCATCCCCCACGCTTCGGTTGATTGATTGATTAGTGATACCGGGTGCACCACTGGTAAATCAACTGATGTCACTGCAGCGCCACTGACCTGGAGATCCTAGGTTAGAGTCCTGACGGCGGTAGGATTTTCGACACTTCTTTCAGCTAGGTCGAATTGAGTCGCTGTCAGGAGGAGAATTCTAGCGGCCGGCTGCTCTGATCGGTAGTTTTCCGTGGTTTCTCCGATCAACACCAGGCGAATGCCGGAGCAGTACCCTACCAAACGGGCCACGGACCGCACGCGATCTGTCCTTCCTCTTCCTTGTCCTATCCTCTCCTCTTACACATACACTTACACTGACATGCACCACACTAACACATATTCCGGGAGACCGGTCGGGAGCTTAGAGCTTGTCCCGACTGGGGCGGTGCCCTGCTGGTGGGAGTGTCCTGGTTAGGGGGAAACACCACTAGCCGACAGTAGGTCGGTGCCGGATCTCGCCATCCAGCGGGAGAAGATCACCGCCATCTCCCGAGAAAAAAATGCACTACACTAACGGGACTAATGACCGAAGCAGTTGACGCGCCCGGAAACACGAAAAAATCAATCAATCAATCAAAACCACTGCTAAGGTCATTAGTCGCGTTGTGTGTTACGGCATGTTTTATCCTCGGGAGATGGCTGTGATCGTCCGCCGCTAAATGGAGAGAAGCGACGTCGACCTTCATCGAGTTGCGGTGTTTTTCACTACCAGTTATCTCCCACCAGCAGAGCATCGCCCCAGCCGGGACAGGCTCTATGTTCCCATTCGCTCTCCCGACAAATGTACGATACTATTGTGCATGTTAGTGTGTGTACAAGAAAAGGGTTAGGATAGTTTCAAGGAAAAGGAAGGAAAGATCGCACGCGGTCCGTGGCCCGTTTGTTAGAGTACTGCTCTGGAATAGGTATGGTAATGATCGCAGAAACCACGGAAAAACAATCAGAGCAGCCAGCCACTAGAATTCTCCTCCACACGACTGAATTCCATCTACATATCTAGCTAGAGTTGAAAATCCTGCTACTGTCGGGACTCGAACCTACGTCGCTCCGGGTATCTTGTGTCCCGACGCTTTCCCCTAGAGAGCTACGAACTTCACCATCCCTATCACCATCACCCCTCTCCTCCTATTACCGTTATTGCCTACCTCCTCCTCCTCGCCCCGGGCAATCTCAATGCCTCCCTTCTCCCCCAACTACAGCACCACCGATGCCCCCACCCTTGCCGGCACCCCAACGACTCCGTCGCTTCCAATCGACCTCGTCGCGCGCCGCACGCATTCCTTTGTCCCTTGCCACTCTGTCTTTGCGGCGCCAACATCTACGCCCCTCGCATTCACCTCTTGCGTTTCTCGTAATATCCGCGCTGCAGGGACCTCCAATCCTTCGTTTGCCTCGCCGCCTCCGCTTCGCTGGAAACCCCACCTTACGGCCGCCATCCCTCCGGCTCGCCCTTCCATTCCTCTGCTCCGCGAGTCCCAAGCTTGTGAGAATTCGTTCCCGGCGAGACAACCACTTCGGCCATTCACGTATTCATTCCCGGCGAGACAACCACTTCGGTCATTTGCGTCGAAAGTATATTGCATGTTATGACGTGAAAAGGGGCGGTGTTCCTTCCCCGGTGGAACGTGATTCGGCGCCGACTTTCATGTCGGCTATCTACCTCTAGGTATCTCTCCCATCGGGGAACTGGCCCAGAGAAGACGTTCTCATAAGGTACCGACTGATATCCCGATATGTGTGGTAGTGTAGTGAAGTGTCCGTGTGGGAAAGGGGAAGGCGTGGTAGATTGAGATAGAAAAGATGGCGCGCGGTCCATCGCCTGTTTCATAACACTCTGAAATTCACCTAGCTTTTTAATCAGAGAAACCACGGAAAGCTACCGTTTAGAGCAAGTCGGCCGCTACCAAAGGTCTCCAGTAAGTGGTTGAATTGACCCACTTACACATCAGCTGAGCATGGCTTATTGCGTCAAATGTGTGAGGAGAATTGTAGTGGCTGGTTGCTTTGTACGAAATTTTCATGTGGTTTCTCCAATCAATTTACACCGGGAGCGATAGCTCAGTCCATCAACTGATCTCACTGCAGCACCTCTGACTGGGAGGTCCTAGGTTCGAGTTCTGACGGCGGTAGGATTTTCAACACTAGCTTTTCAGCTGGGTCGAATTCAGTCACTGTCTGGAGGAGAATTCTAGCGGTCGGCTGCTCTGATCGGTAGTTTTCCGTGGTTTCTCCGATCAACACCAGGCGAATGCCGGAGCAGTACCCTACCAAACGGACCACACGCAATATTTCCTTCGTCTTTCTTGTCCTATCCTCTCCCCTTACACACACACACGTACACTAACATTCACTACACTACCACATAGTCCAGGAGACCGGTCGGGAGCTTAGAGCTTGTCCCGGCTGGGGCGGTGCCCCGCTGGTGGGAAAGTCCGTGTTAGGGGGAAACCCCACTAGACGACGGTAGGTCGGCGCCGGATCTCGCCATCCAGCGGGGGAAGATCACCGCCATCCCCGAGAAAAAACATGCACTACACTAATGACCAAAGCAGTTGACGCGCCCGGAAAAACGAAAAATTCAATCAATCCAATCAATTTCCAGCGAGTGTTGAAACTCTACCTTAAACGAGCCGTGAAGTGTACGCGAACTTTCCTTCCTCATTCACACCCGTATACACTGTAGCCCTGCTACCATTCTCTTTGGAAGGCTAGTGAAGCGTTTAGAGCTGGGGCAGCGCCCCGCTGGCGGAGAGGGAAGGAAGAGGAACTCCCACAAGTGGACACGGATAGGAGACAAATCTTCCGTGCCAACGATTGCTTGGTTGATTGTGAGTAATTCCGGATACGTCAAGTGCTAAGGCCATTAGTCCCGCATGCTTTTTCTCGGAAGATGGCGGTGATCTTCCCCTCTGGATTGCGAGATTCAGCGCCGACCTACCTACTTTTCACCAACCACGTATCTGCCACTAGAGCTCTCACCCGCAGACCCGTCAACCCACCTGCCCGTCTCAGAAAAGTGCTGGTCCAACCTACCTGCATTCATACCCGTACGATACGGTTACCCGGATGATACGGGTGCCTGTAGTGCTCCTACACGTAAAATCGTTGAAGTCTTGTGTAGAGCGATTAGCCCTTACTGTTCACCAAATTAGTACCATCAACTGTGTGTCACTATTTGAAGTGTAATTATGTGAACTGCCACATGAACATGTGTTTGATAATCAATGTCTGTTATTAACTTTACCTGTGTAAATCTAACTGTAAGTGATAAGTGACTAAATATTAAATTGTGCAGTTCAACAACGACTCATTGATAGATGGTCCTTACCGCTAAATTTCCTTGAACTGAACTATCAAACGGAGCGGACTGGAATGTACAAAAAACATTAAATACAGTCCACTCCTCCCTAAGTACAAACCGGCCCGTTCAGTAGTATAACTTACAGTATTATTGCAAGTTATTATGATACTTATAATACAACTAGGCGTGAAATTAGGTCACCTTCAGGACTCGAAGCCTCGGACCTGCAGATGCTGTAGAGGCTGCGGCGTTGTTGCTTAGCAACCTCGTTAGGGCCGCCCGCATTCCCCGTATGTCACGGCGAATGCCCTCACCGTCCATCACTTTGACTTCACCGCCGCGCCGCAGTGTGCCCCTACTTCCAGTCCAATGCCTTGCGGGTGCACTGCGTTTTCTCTACCTTCATTTCCTTCCCTTTTCCTTCTCCTTCGGACAGCTGCCGTTGCTGTGGCGTGGGCTCCCGTCCTGTGCGATGCTGGCGCCTTACGGCAACGCCACCCGCCCCCGCAGAGTATTCGCTCAGCAGCTCGCCCGCTGCCCTTCGGCCTCGTGTCCAGCAAATGTCCTACAGCTCGTCCCCCGACCTTGAGTGAATGAATTAATATTCCTTATTTTACGTGGCGAGACTCAGGACATGAGGCCTGCTCTTCCGTCTGACCACGCAAATTTCGTTCCGCTCCTCTCACTTATTAGGGGAGAAAGAAGGTATAACTTGGGCGACGAAGCAGACAATTTGCTTCGTTCGAGGTTTCATTTAGGCTTGAAGATCTTTTACAAGCAGTAAATCCACAAACATGGGACAGTCGGCTTTACTTCCTCTCCGAAGGAAGACGTACGAAGGATTTTACAATTTTCGCCCTTACAAATCCACGGCTTTGATCGGTTTTAAACCCTTCAATCGGGTAAACTTGTGTATAACAGCTCGATACGCTAACCGTTACACCAACGCCGCCGCTTTTTACGTTGTCCGTAACCTCGTTGGCTGCTTGCATGGCCTCCGCCTTCGCCATTTGAATCCACTCGATTGGCTTCTTCCCAACGCGCGCATCCAGTGCGTGACTTCGACTCGCGTCCGTCTTCTTCAAGAAGAGTTAATAATTGAAGAGCCAGGGAAATAAAAAGGAAGTATCCACAGTTTCTAACATTTCTGGAGAGAATTTTAAAGCTGCTTCTGGAATCTCTTATACTTGGATCATATTTCCCTCTCTTTTATCAATTTTAAAAATTATAGTTGATACGTATCAAGTAAGTTAACCCGACACATTTACGAATTTTAAATGAGTTACATTACTGATTACTATTCGTATGACAGCCTGCAATTTTATAGTCGATAGTAAGAATCAATCTAATGCATACGTACGTAACCAAAACATCATCAGCATGACTAGAATTCTGATGAACTAAATATTCTTTTAAAATGATAGAATGTATAGAATGACTTAAAATAAGGGGAAAATTACCTATTTTAAAAAAACAATACTAACAAATGTGTATGAATACGTGTATTTATTCAATGAATTTTACAATTAAAAAAACCTATTTATATAAAACTATATTTAATAGTAAGTCTTTATTTTAAGAGAAAATGTAATCGTTAGCTCGGATCTTCAACCGCCAGATTTGAAAGCTTGAGGAAGTTACCAAAGATCCGTGTCATTTTGAGAGATCGAAAGTAGTGGTGCTACAGAATGGCACAGAATTTCTCGTAGCAATTTTTTCTTCAAGTGACTTTAAGGTCTTGCTCCATTCTTTGGACAGCTGCCATCTAGCGTCGCCCAAAGTACTTTTTTCGACATTTTCTCAACTTTTCGTTTTCTTAATAGTAGAACCGAAATATATCTTCAAGAATATTAAAGGAGAGTAATACTTCCTGCTAAATAGAAATTTTCATGGAAAAATTTGAAGCCTTTTTTTTAAAAAAATGTTATTAAGCATTACCGTAAATGCAAAATTCGAAGCTCTTTTTCTCGGGCATCTATTGAGTTTTCGAAAAACTTCATTTTAAGTAATTTAAAGCACTTCTACACAAAAATGCGATAATTAATAGAAATCGATGGAAATGTGCATACTAAGGGCGTTAGACATATTTAAAAAATTACATTTGTGTAAGTTTTGAACAAATAAAAGAATACACTGAAATGAACTTTACGTCGTATTAAACAGTGCCATTACCACTATCTGTTGGAAAAGTTTGAAGAAAATATTTGGAGCCATTTTTGAGAAAACGTTGTTTGAGTGCTTCAATACCAAATTACATTCCTATGTCGGTGGAGAATCTTCTGGCATGAGCTGCTTAAGGCCTGAGTACAGTATGACATCGAGTATGTTCGGTAAATGACATTATATTTCTCTAGAGCCTAGGCCTTTCATATCAAATCCTACTCCCATGTTTTCCAACAAAAAAGGGAGAGGGAGATTCATGACACGACAAAACCAGTAAGGATTGAGTCTATTACCCTGAAAGATGCTTCTGTGTAATCTTAATGTCTTGGTGACGATTTTTCTTTATTTGATTACGTGTATGTACTGTTAGTTGCAGTTATTCTTTACACATATCAGAAGTCTTACGATTACGTGGTTAATACCACATATTTTGAAACATGCAGCAGCTAGTCATATGGACCAGATTGAGAATTAGGGCATTCTGACTCGTGTAATGGTGGTGAGCGGATCTCTTGTGCGGTTTTTCTTGAGGTTAATTATCAAATCGGGACTTGTGATATTTCGTGAGAGTGAACATTGAACTTGAACTTAGAATACTTCCGCATTAGGTGGGCAACTGGAACTTGTAAAATTTACGTGTTGTACCATTACAAACTCGGACTTATAATATTTTCACGAGTTAGCTGGAAAGTGAACTTAGAATATTTTCGCGGTGGAGTTACAAGATTTGACTTAGAATGTTTGCCAGTGAAATGTGAATTGCCATATTATTCCGACCTGGGAAAGTAATCAGTTTGAAATAGGTGCCTACCTGAGGTGCAAGATAAAGAATATAGGCAGTGTTTGTGAAGTGGTTGGAGGAAGTTTCGACTTGGTCCCTGTGCATGGTGGACTTCAACAAGAAGGAAGATTGGTCTACCCTACGTGGCGACATCAAGCGACGTGCGCGCGAAGAGGCGAAAAAGGATAAAAGGTTCTCTGACGCTATTATTGCAATAATGAGAAAAATGGTCATGACCTAACAATAACTTGTAATAATCAATGATAGTCCGATAACTTTTGTCATTCATAATAAATTATAATTCATAGTTTGAAAGAAAGATGATTCTTATATGCCATTACATGCAATCCTTGAGTAGATATTTGAGAATTATTTTCATATTCCTCGCCACTCCGTATGGATGGCAGATTGAGTAATTGGTTGCGGAGTAAGTAGCAAACAATTATTTCATAAGAACCCGTCGACCAAGCTAGCGGGATTTACATTTATTTGTAAAATATCCGAAGACAGTAATAGATAATCAGGAATTCAAGTGTAACCTTTTTCTGTCGCCCAAATTGTTTATAAATTCGGAAATTGGTTAGGATTCACATTTGCATTTAGTAATTAATAACAGTTCAATACTTTCCAGACCTTTAAATTAAATCTCTTCTATCAGCAACATTCTTTCCGTAAGATGGGATAGTTGTGATTATTGTTCCAAAAATTTTCTATAAAATTCATGTCGGTAACTACTACCGGTAAAGTTCATGCCGGTGCCACTAAAAGCCATACCTAAACAGTTGTTTCCGCAACGGGTGATACGGAGATAAATTCTGACAATGGCTTCGTTTATGTTAGTTGTCCGTATTATTTTCCTTTGCGGCAGGCGTGCTTCAGTGTCCCAAGTAACGTCCGAGAAACACAATCAGCATATGCGGCTAGTTCTTGTTTGCTGTTTTCATTAGCTGTGATAGGTTTGGGTATCCCAGTGTGTGCTCGCCTATTCAGCAACACACCACCAGTGGTTTGCAAGCTATCACGGCCACCACTGGCTCCAACCACGCCCTGGCGACCGCAGGCAGCGACTCCTTTTCGAAGGTCTTACAACTATTCAATAGACTCTATACTGCTATTGGTTTGGTTGATGATGGGCTGTCGTCTCTAAGCCTCCAATCATGCTTTCCTACGAATCAACCTCATAGGGAGGGTTGCCCTTCCTCCTAGCTGTTGTTGAAGTTGAGATCTTTGCCTTGTTACCCCGGGCAAGGATATTCTCTTCTCCGATCTCTGAGGGAATAGGGCCTAGATATGTAGGAAAACTGCATCAAGGGAATATATTTTGATACATATCGAGTGTCTCAAAGCTTCTTGATCCACTCGTTGGCTCCCGGAAGTGGGGAAGGAAGAGTAGGTATGAGAAGAATTTATTATTAGTAGTAGTAAGGATTTATTCGCATCTTACGGTAGGGTAGGAGTTCCCATGGTGCTGTTCTATTAAAATCCCCGGTCCCCATAAATTATTATTATTATTATTATTATTATTATTATTATTATTATTATTTTTCTTAATCGACTTCTCTGAAAATGGAAAAATGTTCTGAAACAATTACTTCTATTCTCAATCCAATTCATTTCAAGGCTACATTTCAGAAAGTGTTAGCTTTCAGAGGTATTTAGGTCAGTATACAAAAAAGGGAGGGGAGCAACCGTCGTTTACTTCTAACTCGTTTTAAAATTCTGTTCTCGCAAGCAGAAACTTTCCAGAAAATTTACTTAGGTCTTTACTTATGTCTTCTGAACTTTTCTACACACGTTGCACGAGAACTTCTGAAATTTATCAATTTAATGTAGAATGTGTAAATGAAAACTTCCTTAGCGTGTACCCATTTGGTTTCATTCACCTTACTTGCTTCAACTCGAGCAAATGTTAAACAAAGGAAGATATTTATTTTATCAGAGCATTCATTTATGAAAGAATGACTTCGATTTTAGAAACGTACTGCAAGATGGCAAAAATAAAATTCATTATGTTCCTTCTGGCAAGTGTAATATCATCCGTTCAACTCGAAAGAAGAACAGTACGTGAAATGGTCCAAGCAAATTTTAAGTACATTTTGTAATCTATTAATAATGCAGGAGATTAACAATGTAGAAGCCAAAGTAAATTGGCCTCAAATACAGTGTATGCGGTTCCTTAGAGAAGAACCTAAATATAGCCTGTAACTGTAGCAAAAAAAGACATGATTGAACTTCTGCAATACATACCTCCAGTGCACCACAATTACTTCACCTCACAAAAAACATTCTTAGTTATAGAAGTTATGAAACCTTTAGAACAAGTTCAAGATGAGGAGGAGCCTGCTGCTCAAGCTAACTCCTCAACAAAATGATCACTACTGACTTAACGAACATGCTTATTCTAATTGTCTAATCGGATCAAAAACAAATTTTGTTGACAATAGAAATGTGAGGCAATAAAGAGAGGAGTTTGTCAGAGAATTTGTCTAAAAAGTCATCTATTGAAGACTGAAGAGTCTCCAAATTCGTGTGATAAACTGTAATTCACTGTCTGTAAGTTATTTGTTCAATAATTTTTGCGTCAAATAATTCCTGAATTTTGTTGTTCATAGTTCCTGATTAATTTGATCATTCCTAAAAATAACAAGAAATTGATGGTGGGTTTCAGTAACGTAATACGTCAACGCATCTTTGCAGTTTTTACAACCACACCAGAATTTTCTGTAAAGTATAAACTTTTTGCCCCATCTATTATTCATTTCCTTTTTTCATGGTATACACAAACACTGTGCGTTTCATGTACCCCTGGCAAAACGCATTCTTTTGGCCGCAGAGATGTAAATTAAAAAAAACTAATTTGTCTTCTGGTTTTTTCCCTTAAAACACTTGTAACTTTTCTCAAGATTACACAGAATTAGCCTATTCTGTTTGCAAAGTCTTTGCTCGTCTTCTTCAACACTAACAAAATTCCTCTTCCCAGATATTACCCTACTAACTTCTGATCTATAGAATTTCTGAACTTTCGTCACAAAGCACAGTTGTAATATCTTACCTAGTTTACTTTCAACTGTGGACTCCATTTTCTTCAGCTAACGTTTTAGCCACTCATCATGTGGTTGGTTGCTTTGAGGAGTCCTTTAATTTTATTGTACGTCCAATTTTCAAAAATTGTCAAAATTTGAAATTTCAATATCTTGTCATCTGTTGAGTGATAGGAATCGATCAGTTGCTGAATAATATCTTTATTGTCTGATTTTTCGATGAAGTCAAAGATCTTCAATGTAAAAAAAGGAATCTGTGATAGCAGTTTGTACTCTCTGAAATTTCTCATGGGGATACCGTTTTTGTTGCAATTTTCTTTTCTTGGCGGGGGTTTATCCTATTGCAATTAAACTCTTGTTTATCTTCTCTACATTGGTTTCGCAGATACTTGAAGAACTATGTGAAAAGATTAACTTGCCTTTTTTTATTTCCATTTTTTTCACCATTTTCATTATTTTCACTAGAACTCCCGCTACTTTCGTTAATATCGCGGGAGCCACTGATCTCAACGCTCTCTTCACTAACAGAAAGACTTTTTGGAAGCCAATTCATTCTTTTCCCATATTCGTATGAATCCCAAATTCGCAAATTTAATGAAACCTCTAAATTAAGATTCACTACAAAATCGTGGTTTACACGTTTAAAAAAATCCTCTTCTTAAAGTCGTGACAAACTCTAGCACTCTTCTCTTTATAAGACGCGTATTGCGATTGATGTTCAGAAAATTTTACTATTCTCCCCTGACAAGTGGTCTGCTGTATTTTACGAGAAGGTCAGGAGGTGCTCCATTCTTAGGACGCAAAGGGACCCAGCAGTAAAATTCGTTTTGCTGACACGAGGAAAAGCGGTAGTTGAATTCGTTTCGCTGTCACCCATTTCTTCTGGGAACAGAGTGAACACGTGATATGCTAATATTTCTTGAAACCCTAATCAGGCAAGACAGCCATTCGTTTTATTGTTCTTCAGCAGTCGTCTCCTATATTATTTCAGTAGTATACATACTTTTTGCAGCTCTCACAGGCAACCAGTCTTTATAAATGTCACTCAAGAAAGATAATTTCACGGGGACGTGAAGAATTGCACTTTCACTTTAATAATATGAAGGGTTTGTTGAGAAAAATGCATCTAAAGATTAATGTTGAATGCCACCCGCAACAGTCGGTCAGATATGTCGTTAAATAACTCCTAGAATTTTAGGGTCCTAAAAACTAAAATTGTGAGGCCAATGGCCTCAAAGGAACGTTCCTCACACCGTAGTCTACAGGATGAAATATTCTTGGACATTCTATTAAATTTCTGCCGGTTCGGTGCCTATCGATACCACCAATACCTCCTGTAAGAGGAATACAGAATGTATTCCTCCATGACTTATATTTCAGCCCATGGTGCTGGTGGCAACCTTTGTGACGTCACGTTTAGATTTCTGCAGCTTATATTTCCGCTTTCTATGTACACTGTTGTTTGTGCAGACTGACGAGGTTTATTTAATTAATTATAATTCAGGATTTGCTCTCGCAGCAACAACAGTACTATTAATAGTTGTTTGATACTGATGACGATTGTTTCTTATGCGTGTAGTGACACCATTCATTTAACGTTTTGCCGGGGACTAGAAGCGTTGTGTACCTACTTGTGGAGGGAACAACGAAGCGCAAGTTCCCATGTTTGTTTCACAATACCCTGAGGGACAATTAGAGTGCATTTTAACATGCGTGAGTTCTAGCACGGGTACGCTAATTCTCTTTATTGTTCTTGGATCAACGACAGACTAAACGCAATTTGTTAGAGCACGGGGAGGGAGAGCGCGCCCTCATTCTTACAATTCGTTTTTAGAACTATATGTGTGCAGTGCCAATTTTCTCCTTGTAGTTTATAGCAAATTTAACAAGAAATACGCCTATATTTTTTCAAACTTTTATCTGATCGATTTCATATAGAAACTTCCATGTTTTAGAAAAAAATACGATTCTTAAATGAAATATTTATTTTTTGAAAAATTAATTTACAGAGAAATAAAGTACACATTTCATATTATTAAATGAAACAATCCACAAAATTTTATATTAAGTATTTTCGGAGCATCAATCGATTGTATTTTGCGATGTTGGCGTAAATTACACCATTTAATGTGGGCATAATTACACGAATAATCAATTTTCAAATAAAAATAACACATGTCTCTCGCTTTGGATATGCAGTTTTAGGGAAAAACTGATTACCAAATATGTTCGCTCCTGGACAATAGAAACTGTTTCGCGCCGAAAAATGAGCTACAATTTGATATTAGAGTCCTGCCATCAAAATAACCACCCCACTACTCTCGCATCAAGCGAAATGAGGGCTCAAGAGAATGCGCGTGGATATAAGGCTTCAAAAATTGTTTACAATTATATATATTTCTTTTCATAGTGTATTACATTAAAATTTTGGTGTAGATAAATAAGAAAAGTATATTAACGATGTTAATAAAGAAAGAAAACTACACAATGGGAGCGCTAGACGGAGTCCACCAGAGCACGAGTAGCACTATTCGTGCTGCGAATAATCGCACGAGTGACGAAATGTTAGCAAGGGTTAGCAAGCAAAATTTTGATGCTTAACTTTCGTGTACTAGTTTTAAAAAAACATGCGTTCAGAACAAGCAAAATAATTTTTATGACTTCTGGACGACGTTCGTTACTAGATGCAGAATGTCGAAGGTGGTGTCCCTGAAGATTTTAGAAGAAAAAGAACCGCGTCCGTTCAAATAGCCTTCACATTTCCTTCAAATAGCTATAAGTCTCGAATACCCACGCGGCAGTACTTGATAGCTTTTGTGCTACAGGACATTTTCATTTCGTGGTTGGAGTTTGCAATGGAATTTAGACATTTGCAGGTTACTCTACCTATGCTGCACCTATACACGCGGGAGTGTTTGAAGTTGTTGATTCGTGAGTCAAACACTATGCAATCCTCAAGCATACATTTGGCATTTATACCTATTTCTATTTTAACTCACCATTATCATATACGGAGTTAAATCAAACATTTTACAGAAAACGTTGCTGTATGTGAATTTGTGCTAAAGGCTGGGAATAATTTTGAAAATAACGCAAACTCCTGGCTTGCAAATCAAATTCCCGATTTTTTCCGGATCTTTCAGTGTTTTTTCAAATTTCTGGCCATTTCCCAGTTTTTAAGGATTCCAGGTTCACTAGTCACTCTGCAGAGATATACAAACTAGTGGTGCTACAGAACGGCACAGACTTTCTCCTAATAGTTAGTTTCCTGATCTGTTTCGTCTGGTTTTCGGATTTGTCCCCATCTCTCCTCATGGCTGGTACGTATCGGCCTTAAATATAATATGTCGCAATTTATTAATTTTTCGGTCCCCTAGTTGCAGAATATAAACTTTTTCCCTTATTTTATAACTCATGAAATTGTCGATACTTAGAGAGTTCAACGAAAATAAAACGTGGACAGTTCTTTAAGTGTTCTTTCCTCTATCCGGGGAAAAAAATTGAAAGAAAATTTTGAAGTGGGTTTGGGAAACAAGCAAAAAATTAATTCGCCTTAACTTCAAGCAGTTTGAAGTGGGGAAAGCAATGCGTAATAACAATATTCTAACTTCAAACGATTAAAAAATGATGAACGCAAAATAAAGCTTCATCATCACTCTGAAATTTGTATTACTTTTCTCAACTACATACGTACCTTATAGGGGTTTCACTTTAGATAATTTAAATTGATATATAATACACATGAGTAATGGGTTCAATTTCGCAACCACAATGAGCATACTATTTCAGTAATAAAATGATTCCAACGGATGCACGAGAAAAAAATCACTACGTAAGTAATACATTATGATGACATTTAAACCAGAACACGAATATGTATTGTGACTGACACACACTCACACACACACACTTATACGTAATATACTTTCAATATTCCACTGATAAATGGCTGTCGGATTCATATTTCAGGGTGCGTCTAAACAAATACGGTTTAATAACATTTTCGTCATTGTAGAAAATTTTTCCCCAAACCACTGAAGAATTCCCTAGTCGCGAATGCAGAAAAATCACATGTGCGGCAATATTTACAATAATTCGAAAAAATATTATAAAACAAAATATTTTGAAAATATTTCCATTGACACGATGGTTTATTTTTCTTTTTTTGCAATAGATACTTTTTATTCTATTTATGATTTAAAAACACAATGGTTCTGGTGCTCCAAATGTCTGGGCTCAAATCAAGCTTTTGGAATACCGGTGAGAATTGAACTCTTTTACGTTATGGAGAATTTCAGCAAAAAGTTTTCCATTGTTATTGAGACAAGTCAAAAATTTTACATTTTTGGAATTTTTGAAAAACAAGAATAGAGTAATATGGCATTTATGTCATCGTATAGAGTACATTTAAAACTACTACCAAATATTTTAAACAAATTTTAGAAAAGTTTTTGAGAAAATCTTGTTTTTGAATTTTTTTAAATTGTAAATTTTGCACGTAGTATTGCACGATATCTACAAAATTGTTCAAAAAACCTACATGACCTTTATGAAAGAACTATTTATGGACAATAAATTTCATTTGAAGGAAGAACCTCTATCTTCCATTTTCTTAGGAAGACGCCGAAAAAATTCAAACATTTGCTATTTTCAAAAATTCAGAGTTAACCGTAAAAATCGGCACTATGCCACATTTATAAGTGTATTTTACTATATTCTCACAAGAAATTTTAAGAAAAAATTTGGAGCCGTACCTAAGAAAATTTTGAAAATGTCCGGGGGGACTTCTTGTAAAGTACCCCCAAATATTCAAGAATGTTTTTCAAAATTACAAAGCTTCAAATAGAGTCAGAGGGAGACTTCAATTTGGAAAAAATCCTACGCATGGTTTCGGCGCTAGCAGTGTTCACAGACGGACAGACGGACGTTTTGCTTTCAATTGGTTTATCGGCATCAGGGACTCATCAAACAGGGATTCCAGCTACACCACATGATAGAGTATTTTTTATCTTAATTTAGCAATTGGATTTATCCACATTCTCATTATGAAGGCCCGGGAATGCCGAAAATCTGCCGTTTCTTCGCGCAGCATTATATAACTTTCACTATACTACATAGCCTACATTACTCCGTATATATGTAAGTATTCGAGAATGTAACTAGTGGTCCAACTGCATGGCTCACGCTTTCTCGTAGTACAGTTCTTTAATTTCCTTGGCGTTGAATACGTTGTTGCCCCATCCTCTTGCCAGCTGCCATCAATCGCCCGCCCAACGTACATTTTTTTGACATTTTCTCAATTTTGGGGTTTCCTAATTGGACCACTAAAATTTTACTTCACGAAGAGTAAAGAAGAGTAAAACCTAGTTCCAAATGCCAATTTTCATTGAAAAACGTAGAGCTGTTGTTAAGAAAATGGCGTTAAGGGATACTGTAAATGCGAAATTTGAAGCTCTTTACATTAATCTATTGAGTTTTCGCAAAACTTTTTTTGAAGTCATTTGAAGCACACCCTCACAATCGCAAAATTTTATACAAATTGATGGAAATGTGCATATTAACAGCATAATAGATGTTTCAAAAAATTACAATTAAGTAACTTTTCAAAAAACAAAAAATACACAAAAAAATTATATAAAAATGAACAGTGGAGTGAGCACTATGCGTTAGAAAAATTTCAAGAAAAATTTTGAGCCATTTTTGAGAAAATGGCATTTGAGCGTTTATTGAGCATTTATCCTATTTTCACGGTTAACTCTGATTTTTCGAAAACTGTAAAAGTTCGATATTTATCGACGTCTTCCCACAACTCTTAAACTGAAGACAGATTTTTCCTACAAATGAAATTGGTTCTCCATAAAGAGTTCTTTAATTAAGGTCCCGAAGATATTTTTCGAAATTTTATTAGCTTTCGTGCAATAGTGCGTGAAATATTTGCCATGTTAAAAAATAACAAAAACAAGAATTTTTCAAAAACAGCTTCAAATTTTAACTTTAAATTTTTTAGAGTGTTAGGGACAAACAAACCATATTCGATGACATAAACGACATATTGATCTATACTTATGATTTTTTTAGAAAATACTAAATGTTAATTTTTTTGAATTCTCTCTCACTTTGGTAATATTTACATTAGAGGTCATTTATTCACGTTATTGTATTTATAAGTATATGTGCATTAAATAATGTCAAATAAAGTTTCTCGAAAACTTGACAGTTTGTGGTTAAAATGAGCTCAAAATCCGCTTTTTCAGAAAAGCTCAAACGCCATTTCCCCAAAAATTACTCCAATTTTTTTCAATCCGTTTTGCTGCCTGTACTGTTTAACATGCTGTTAAGTTTATTTTCGCGTATTCTTTTTTTCTTTTCTTTCTTCCTTTAAATATCTCTCGCGCCGTTAATATGCTTATTTTCATCAATTTTTATAAACATGATTGCATTTGTGAGTAATTGTTCTTCAAATAACTTCAATTGAAGTTTTTCGAAAACTCAATAGATTCCTGTGAAAAAAGAGCTTCAAATTTTGCATTTACAGTAAACCTTAACGCCATTTCCTTAAAAACGGCTCCAAAGTTTTCAATGAAAACTTCTATTTATAACGAGGGTATACTCTTCTTTAATATTCTTGAAGTAATATTTCGGTTATACTATTGGGAAAGCAAATGTTGATAAAATGTCAAAAAATGTATTTTTTTGACATTTTTGTAAAAATTTGGCCGACGATAGAAGGCAGCTGGCCAGAGAATGCAGCAAGACCCTAAAGCCTGACCACACCAAGGAAATTAGAAAACAGCGAGAAAGTCTGTGCTATTCTGTAGCACCTCTAGTTACTGTGTTGATTACATACGTATATACGAAGTAATATATTCGTACGTAGTACTGAGAAAGTTATGTAACGGTGGGGATAATCGATTTCGAGATTTTAACGGAAATACACTCTTCCGTCCAAAGAGAAGATAATTGCTGTGACAGTGTTATGACACTGATGCAATATCTAAAAAATAAAAATAGATACTAAATATGTGTAAATAAAATCTAAAAAATATATTTCTTTCTGTATATATGTGGGTGTGTTTCATGTGATTGCTCTGTGTATGTATACTCGCTTCATGTTTATTTGCACAACTGTTCGCCAGAAGAAAACCCAAATATTAATTTAATATGCACATTCTGGAGTATATAAAACCACAAAATATGAAGAAATTCCTTCTGATATGTCAGGTGTCATAACTCGCTCTGTCGACCTTGGAAGAAATTCTACAGGATATTAGATGTTCTTTTCAGCTTTCGTTAATGACAACAAATAATAAAATTGGACTAGAATGAGAATTAGGTTTTATGAATTATATAATTACGGCGTCAAATTCTTGATCTAGCGTACATAAGCTATGGAACGCGGGAGTGATCAGCTTACTGATCACTTGGAGCGCTAGTGTTGTTACATCTGTAGGTAGAGTTCATTTTCAGCATAGGGAAACGCCTAGAGCTGTGGGACTGTGTTATTAGACTGTTGTTCTAGTTCTGTTTTCCTTCATTTGTGAGATAATTTCGGGATATTTTTCGCTTAGAAAATCTTCTTTAGGGTACATTGGCTACTCTGTAAAGATGTGATGCTCTATTGTCTTTGTTCACGGAACTTGTATAGTGGTTTATGTTTAATTAGTTGTATAGTTGTAATGTTTGACTATGCGAGTTGGGAGGGTGTTTTTTCGCATTTTGTTGCTTATACAGTTCTTGTCACAGTGCAAATGTGTAGAATAAATAAATTTGGCAGTCGCATCCTGACCGCCGAGGTGGTCAGTCGCTCCGTCTGCTCCAGAAATCTCGTTGTGCGCACGCTGACTGACTCGGTGGTTGTCTGTTATGTAAAACGTGGTAGAGGTGGAGTTATTAAGTGAAGTGATATTATTAGCAGAAGTGAAAAGTTATATTTTTTTCGTGACCATCATGGAGTTCTCTCAAGTTCAACAATCTTCAGGAGACCAGAACAGTAAGACCAACAGAATTAATTACGCTAACGTTACTACGCAATATCTCTTTCCCAAGAAAGAAAATGCTGTAATCATAGATTCGGCCAAAAGTGCGTCAATAGAGTTTATTGAAAAGTTATCAAATAAAGTTAACCCCTCTCATATCAAATTTGCTTAAAAAAATATCGAACAACAGACTGTGTGTATCTATCCAGCAAGAAAATCGCAGATGACCTAGTGTACAACCATAAGAACATTGTTGTGTCAAATCAATTTTTCCCATAAGGCTACCAATCTCTAGGATCAAAAGAATTATTCTGTCAAATGTTTGCCCTAGTATCTCACATGAAGTGATTGAAGAAAAATTATTAACATTCAGTGTCAGAACTGTAGTACCGTTAACCTTCCTACGTGCTGGATTTAATAAACCCAACTTCAGTCACATTCTCAGTTCTCGCCGCCAAACATTTGTTTCACCAGACGATGAACAAAAATTACATGAATCATTTCAGGTGCTTATAGATAATGCCCCCCATTGGATATATGTAACCCTTGATGTTCCAATTTGTTTTTTGTGTAAGAATCAAGGCCACATAGATAAAAACTGCCCAAATCCATGTAGCTCCCAATTAACAAATACCCTATCTCTTCGTGCAGAAGTAGATATTACAGAATCAATTAATGAGATTTTTGATAATTCTAATAATGTTTCTCCCAAAGCATTTGAATGAACGCTTTCCGAAAGCGATAAGGTGAACGAAAGTTCTAACCTTAACCTTTCCCTTGACAGCTTGCCCCTTCTACCCACCATCCCTCTCCTTGAGCCGGCCGCGAGCAACCAAGTTACCTCAAAAGAAAACTCAATGGACGTTGACCTTTCTTGCAACCCCGTCAGATTAAAGAGACCGTTATTTACTCCAAGATCGAATACGGAACTGATTAGCAACCAATCAGATTGCGAGAATGAACTCCCAGACAGTGCCTCTGAAAACTCTAACATGGATGATAAAACTACTGAAAATAAAGAAAAAACTTTCCAAAATTAAGAAAAAAGCAAAACCCTCTTCTGAAAACGTTGACGATCTGTTGTGGTCCAATACTAAAACTATATTAGAATCTCCCAATGTTCATTACCCACTAAATTTACATCAACTCCCAAGTTTCTTTGACAGAACGAAGGGTAATAACTGCCCTGTAATAATTGCCAGATAATTCACAGATGATTTTGCAGCTTTAATAACAATGTTAAAAGCTGTTTACGAAACCTTATCAAACCGTGGTGTGAAAAGTAGATGCCCGATAATTATCAAAAACCTGGATGCAGATTTGAATGAAAAAGTTAAGGCTAAGAAACATGATTCAGATGAGCAGTGATCCAAACCTCTCCCTTCTTGTCAATCTTGCTTAAGAAAATATAAAATAAACTAATTCATCTAGTTACAATGGACATTGTATAATGGAATTGTAATGTTTTTTTGTGCAAGAAAACCTTTCATCAAGCTTTTCTTTAACAAATTCAAACCAAAAATAATCTGATTTCAAGAAACAAACTTTAAATTTCAAAATTGTGGCTCATTGTTTGGATAGAGATCTACATTTTGTAATAGAAATAATTCCAACATTGCCAGTGGTGGCGTTGCAATTTATACTAAACCAGAATTTTTCCTACATAATGTTCCTCTTCAAACGCAACTAGAAGCAACTGCAATTAGAATGAAAATTAATTTCACTGTTACTTTTTGAATCATATTTACCTAACAGCAAAGACATACACATCACTGAACTTGATGACATTTTTAAGCAACTCCCTAAACCATTTATCATCCTGGGAGATTTTAATTGCCACAACGTACTATGGGGATCTTGTACTGATTGTAGCGGTAGAATCATTGAGAATTGGCTGGACAAGAATGATGATATTATTCTGATATGCCCAATGACACCTATTTTTCTACTAGATATGCTAAAGGCAGTGTTATAGATTTAACATTTTCATCCAATGACATTGCAACTCGTATTTCTTGGTTCTCTAGTAATTATCTTTATGACAGCGATCATTACCCATTGTTTATTCACCTCTCTGATTTTCAACTACTCTCTATTACCCTCACTCACCAGAAATGAATTAGTTCCAAAGCAAATAGGACCTTATTTCAAACATCTATCGATATTAACATCAATAAACTTCCTGATATAAAGGAGTGGCGACCAGATCAGACTAACCATATTATCCATACCATATTTTCGGGGATTATCCGGAACCGCCAGGTCCCATAGTGGAATGAAAATTGCATGTTATCCATCAAAGAAAAAAAGAAAGCATTAAGAAAATATAAGAAATTTAAATCGATAGAACTGGGCTAGAGCTAAAGCCCGCTTAACTTAAATGCTATGCTACAATCTTTTAAAGATTTCACATTTTCTATTACGGGTCAAACATGCTGCACCCAAACCAGGTAAAGATCCATCTAAAATCAATAATTTTAGACCAATATCATTGACGTGTACTCTTTGCAAATTACTAGAAAAAATGGTTGGGAACCGTCTCAGGTGGCTCCTAGAAACAAGAAATTTGCTATCACCTTTGTAAAGTGAATTTCGTGAACATAGATCAACCAATGACCATTTAATAAGCATCGAAACAGAAATTTGCGATGCACTAGCACTTAACCAACATACAATTGTTGTTTCGCTTGATATTGAAAAAGTTTATGAAATGATTTTTCAACCTCGATTACGTTGTAATCTCATCTCAATAAACATTAAAGGTAACTTATTGGATTTTTTGAAAAAATGTCTGCATCATAGATATCTGCGTGTACGCATGTTTGATAAAATATCAACTCTCAGGGAAATGTTGGATGGTCTCCCTTAAGGTTCGGTTATTATAGTGCTCCTGTTTTGATCACAATTAATGAAATAAGTAGTATCTTAGAAGCTCCAAGTAAATTATTTCTCTTCAATGATGATATTTCCATTGTATGCTGCGGTAAAGATCTAAGCATTACAAATAAAATAATCCAAGAAAAATTGAACAAAATTCAAACATGGCCATGTTCTGGTTTCTCCCTTTCAAGAACTAAATCGAAATTCATTATCATCTCCAGAAGCTCAAAAAATTTCAATGAAAATCCTGCCCTCATTATTGGAGAGCATCCATCCAGCGGGGGAAGAACACCGCCACCTCCCAAGAAAAAAAACATGCACAACCCGTACGGGACTAAGGACCATAGTAGTTGACGCGCACTGAATCACTAAAATCAATCAATCGAGACACATGATTGGAGAAAACCCCGCTAGCTGACATGAATGTTGGCTCCGGATTTCATCATCCAGGAGGTAGGATTCTCGCCACGTCCCGCAATTAAACATGGGCTATTCTTACGGGATTAATGGCCTTAGCTGTTGACGCTCCGGGAGACTAATCAATCAACCAATCGCACTAATCGCTACTTTACCGTGGTGGGTGTGGTCACCCCGTTTATCACAGCTCTTATCTCAGCTCTTTTGGAGAGCTCTCCGCCTGCCGGGCTGTTCCGAGACTTAGTGCTAGAGCAACCACTGCTGGAACTCGCCACTAGTGGTATGAATGGTAGCCAAAGAAAAGACGACCATTTATTCGCCCTTTAGCCGGCGATAAAAATTTCTAATTTCCGACTGCTTTAAAGTTTTCAAGCGCAGGAAGGCGCTATGGGTAGGGAATGTCTGCGTCTTGCAAAATGTACGAGTATTTACGTCAGTTTACATAGAAGCTCTATACATGAGCAATTGCAAAAAGTGTGTAACTCCTTATCTATCGGGTCGAATTTTGAAATATTTGGTGATGTCGTGGTTTACGGTCATTACAATTGTATTTCAGTTCGGTACGAGTATGTCTGGACATCTGTGTATTACTACCAATACGACCTTGCTTTTATTTGACGTAGAGACATAAATTATGTAAAATAAAATTAATTTAATTCATACGTTTGTTATTTCTTTCCTTTTTTCCTATTTTCTCGATTTTTAATGCATTTCAAAAATGACTTATCTAGTGGAAATTATCTTCATACTTCTTGTTCTTGGCGACTCATTTTAAGTTCTTCTCTACCCCACTTCGCCGACCCTTTGTTCGTGCAGCGGAAACAGGGTCACAATGTAGACAACACAGAACTCCCGAGTTCTGTTCCCTCGGCTCCGTAAGTGCATCAGACATGCATATTCCATTAGCCCAGTCTCCTTCGTAAATCCCGAGAAGTTGAGCCTGTTAGTTGTCGGCGACGAGCACTGTCTCCGCGTAATCGACACGACACTCCGCTACGCAAAGAACATTAGGCTGCCCTGACCTTCCCTTCTAATCCGTTCTTCGCTTCCCTCCGTCGCCGCGACCAGCTTCGCGCTTTCCCACAAGCAATTAACGGCTCCTTTTGCTTGACCCCTCTTCCCACGTCCGCCAGCGATGGCTGTGTTCTCCGGGTGTCTTAGGAAGGCGTGATCAAAGTCTGAACCCAATTTGATATTAGAATTGGGACACTTCTCGACTAAATAATGAGCGTTTTTCTGTAAAATGTCTAAATTTTTGACACTACTGTGTATGACCGTCACATCACGACTATAAAGTAAATTATCACATATTCAGAGAATTATTCACTATCGCTAAGCTCAGAAATTCTGGGGAAAATGCTTATATCTTGAAAGAGCGAGACTAGCAAAAATTCAAATTCAAAGCCAACGAAATTCGTTGTTCTTACTTGAATACGCACAGAAAACAAGATTCCGAAGTGTGTGTGTGTGAGTGACCCAGCTCGTGCGTTTACGTAAAATATGATAACTAAGGAAAAAAAAACTGATAAATTCTCTCATTTGCTATAAAGCGATGAAAATGCCCGAAAGGGGCACTCTGTAGTAACTTCGTGAAACCCTTTACAGCCAGAACTACTCATAAAATGTTGCTTTATTATACTTACTTTAGAATCTATCGAAGAAAACAGTGTGCATGAGTGCATTCGGAGCAACGTAGTTAATGTTGAAATATATATATATATATATATATATATATATATATATATATATATATATATATATATATATGCGTGTGTGTGTGTGTGTGTGAATCAGATTATTCGCGATTGTTAAAGACACACTCAAGTTTAATTTCTTTAAAAATATACAATACTGACAAAATTTCAGAATACAGCCCATGAACATGGTCAACCTTCAGCCCCTTCTTCTACGAGTCTCATTCTCGCGCGTGCCTTGCAGCAACTCGTTCAATTGTTGTGTTTTTTTTTAATTCGTTGCGACGTTGTTGATGCAACGCGTCTCTTAACCCTTGTTGGGCGTTACGCCCTTTTTTCTTCTGGAGTAATCCTTCGTTACTCAGCATACTATACTCATACACATACACCGTTACTGAGAATAATCTCAAGTCAAGTCTCGTCACGTCGCAGTCAGTGCCTTTTATCCCTTCGGCCAGGGGCCCGACGACGTTAGATCCCGGGGTTCCTGGCCGGTCACCCAACCAAAAACCCGCGAGTCTCGAATTCGCTTAACATTCGTGACTTCACGGAGCGTAGTAAACGAATTCGGCTAGCGCCGCCGGCGATTATTTCGACGCGCGCGCTCTCTACTTCTTGCGCCGGAAACCCAAAACGCCACGATCAGATTCCCACATTCGGCCATCTTGGATATCACCCGCCTCGGATAAGGCGTAGTTGTTGGTCCATGGTTTCATGAATTCGGCGCAAGTAACAGTACAGTTAGGTCCATCATGAATACCCTCTCGGATGACGATATAACTATCGTTCTGCTTGACTTTCACAATTTGATACGGACCGAGAAACTTCTTCTTGACTTTGAGGCCTGGTCCAAACTGTGTCCTCTTGTTGGTAGTTGCCATCAAGCCTGCGCCATCAAAATTATAATACTGACAAAATTTCATAATACAGCCCATGAACATGGTCAACCTTCATCCCCTTCTTCTACGAGTCTCATTCTCGCGCGTGCCTTGCAGCAAGCTCTCCAGCGCGCTCTCTTCTTCCTCGTGCGGGAAACCCAAACATTGAAACGTATTGTATTTCTGAGTAAGTTGAGTATGTTTCTATGTTGAATTTCGCGGTCGCTGACCGCAGCTCACTGACTCGTTTGAAACGAGCCAGTTGAGGCAGAGAGAAAACGTGGGAATGAGTAGTAGCAGAGGGAGCCCGGAGGGCAAACGGAACGGCGGTGTTACATTGGAAGTGCGTAATACGTCGAAAATCGGTTACCAGTTACGAGAGCGCAGATAACGACAGTGCGGTAGAGGTTTTATAAGTGTGAAGTACGTTACAATGAAGAGAACTGGATAGTGAAATGTAACAGAAATGCCAATAATTGGACATGAGTGAAACTTGATTCCGAAGGCTAGTGACCGTCACGTGGCTGATTGAACTGTAAGTGTACAAATGGAAGAGAAACTTGGTGTATTGTTCGACATGCGAGTACTGTAATCAGAAACTGATATAGACTGATGACAATTCGGAACATTTTATGGAGTGCAAGCGCATATGGTGGGATAGTTAAAACATCCAGGCACCGAATTGCATCGCATTGATGGAAGTTGGTTAATAGTCGAGAGAATAATTTATTGAACATTATGCGATGTGATGGTGATATTAGGACCAGGACATGGTATCATCGAGAACCGGTCAGGAAATTTGGACATAGCAACTAATGTTGGAGAAAGAGGCAGTGACGCCTGCGGGTACCATGGGAAACGCTCGCTCCTCCCGGTTGTCATGGCCGGCTGACCGAGCGACACCGAACACAACCAAAGGAATCACTGCACTGGGCAGCGACAAGCCGGGTTACAAGTATCTGAACAACTATTTGGATGTTGGGGCAGTATAGGGACTTTAGCTTGAATAACTTTGTTAAGAATGGGGAATCGTGATTTAGGTGAATTTCATGCTTAAAACTAATGTAAATCTGCATAATGGGGATGATATGAATCAAAGAATAATGTTACGTGTTATGTATACTTATGTAATCTGTAGTATTTCCAGGGTCAGGTTTCTATTAGTATTTTAAGATATTGTAATATTAGGACTAGTTTCATTAATTTGGAATTAAAATAGTTCATAAACAGGAAAATTCACGTATAGAGATATCTATCTGTAATAAAGTATTGATGTTACAGCATATATTTTCCATTGTGCAATCCCGCGAGGCCATTCATGATAAAGGATAAAGGACACCTGTCTCCCTTTTAACTTAATTTCGTTGCAGTAAACCAAAATCTGGTTCATCTCTCTCTCTCTCTCTCTCTCTCTCTCTCTCTCTCTCTATATATATATATATATATATATATATATATATATATATATATATATATATATATATATATATATATATGCGTTTCTGATCCCCGACACTTGATCCGAACGGGTCACCTAGAATAGGGAACGAAACTTCATTGGCGGGCAGTCAGGCAGGCAGAGAGGGAAGAAGGGACGCCACGTTCGGCGGTGGCAAAGGCAAGTGAGGAGACGGCATGAAGAAAAGCCGAGTCCATCGATGGTAAAACGGGATTGAAACGAGTGAAAACAATAGTAGGACAGTAACGAAGTGATATGCTAGGTGTGCAGTAAAGAAAAAACTACAAAAGAAGTGAAAAAGAGAGACAGTGCAGAGAGAGAGATTTGACGAACGTCGGGCCCGGGTCGTATGAACCCGAAGCAAGTATAGTGAGCGTTGTGTGACGCAGGTGTGGAACAATATCCTGATTACATGAACAAACCAAAGACCCGAGGAGTGACAAACTACTATTTTCGTAGGCGATAGACAACAGGCGTATGATGAGTGGATAATTACCAAGGCGAACGATAACCCAGTAATGTAGTGAGCTACTAACTAATGTTCGGGATCTGAATAATCGGAGTGAGAATAAATGGTCCGTTGTCAACGTCAGCGGGCTGAAGAGAGAAGTTGACAGTGCATGCAGCGTGGCGAGTGTCATTCCGAAGAAAAGTTCCGCAGCCGCCATTGGGCGTTGTACGTGCCTCTCAGCCAGGCACGCCCCGGAGAGCGGGGACGTCTCGTTTGAAGGTCATCCCGGTTCCTTCCCCACCACCGCTTCTGAGTGAACTTCATTTACCCGATACAGTTAAGTTTAGGCAATGGGTGAAACAATTTGAGAGGGGGGGATATTGGCATTATATTTAACCGTAGGGGCGCATGCCCTGGAGTGAACAATTATTGTAAAGAGGGGGGGGGGAGTTTTATCTGTAAAAAGAAAAACTATGTAATTCGGGTTTGTAAATAATTTATTAAGTTAGACTAGTTTGTTTATATGAAAGGCAACATAAACAGATAAGGGAGCTCACAGACAGTGTTAAGAATGCCTAAATAGTTACAGGCCGTAATAGGGTATGATAATTCTCATTTCTGTCAGCAATTACTTTAGTATTTCAGCTTGCATTAATGAATAATCAATGTTCCGTTTCCTTTGTTTAAATTTTGTTTCATTGAAAATGAATTGCAATAAAGTGTTACTGTTTGGCAATGTGTTTTTCCATGTTTGTGCAATCCTATATGAGTCCATTCACGAGAAAAAAAAACCTGTCCCCTTTTTAACAAACATTCGTTGTAGTGAACCAAAATATAGTCCATCACATATATATATATATATATATATATATATATATATATATATATATATAAACATTTTCCTTCAATTACTTAGGAATTTATTCTGAAGTACACCGTATACCCTTCCCTGCCCTCTTTTAGTGTTCTTCGGGACGGCATTGTACTGCCACTGATAAATATTAAGATGAAATCATTGATCAATTATTTTAATCCCCAACTATTTATGCTCTCAGAAAATCTCAGTTGTTTGAAGCATGTGCTTTAAGCATGATGAAGTTTCTAAACCATCTAGCGAGAATCCATTAAAGTAGTTCGGTCGTCAACGCAACGCGTTCACAACTGATAGCGCTGCTAGTTTTCGAGTCAATCATTTCAAACGAATCATGTTCTACAGTAGCTAGAAAGCTAAATATCAAGTAGCTAGTAGTTGCGCATTGGAAACTGCCTTACAACCGGCTCAATTTCGCGACGATCCGAGATATAACGAACCTGTCAACTTTCGCCGCGCGTGGTAATTCGGATTTCGCCGTCCGCCTGGAGCTTCGTAGAGATGCTTCGCTCGCGGAAGTTTCGAAGCGGCAAAGTTATTCAGGGAAGAGATTAGCAAGTGCGCGTGGAAAGTTAATTAGCTCAGGGTGACTACACTTCGCCCCTCATGGGCTCCCTTGGGCGATGGAAGTTCGCAGGTCCACCGCAAGAGGGTCCTGTGGTCAACTCTTGCGCACGACTAGGGCCCGAAACGCCTGTCTCGCGCTCAGGGATGTCTCGCAAAGGGCGTCCTTTTCGTTGGTCCTGCATTCGTGATGATCATGTAGAGACATGGAATAGAACAGTTTTCTAGCAATTGTCCTATTTTTTCTAGCAATTGTCCTACTTTTGTCCTATTTTCTCGAAGCAATTGAAGCTGTTTGTCAATTGAAACAGTCATATTTTGTAATTCATTTTTGAAATCATGCTCTCTTGGCTCTAGTTACCGATGTAATGATATCCTAGTAAACAGAGTGTAGAGTATTGCAATGGAGGGTTTAAACTCAGTAGGGAAATTCAAATGATTACTATGTAGAGCGGTGCAGCGACAGTATGGAGTGGTGAGCAAATTGTGTAAGAAGTCATTTCGTCGCTAGGCTTCATGTGTCTCCAATTTTTTCCGTCAGTGTCCGTATTAAGGGCGTCTGCATTCAGAAAGGGAAGTCAGTAGAGGGGGAAGGGTCATGAATCTTTCGATTTCTTGTTATCGGCGCACGGAGGGTACTGGACATAAACTGGGTTGGCACATCAGGCCACTGATTGGAGTAAAGGCGCTAACTGTGCATTAGCGAGCGATCAAAGCTGCTTTCAGTGACCTTCATAAGAAAGTAACCCATTAAACAAAATAAATTGGTAACCAACAAAAACCTTAGCAGAAGAGAACAAGTAGTCATAACAAGAATCCGGACGGGACACTCAAAATTAAGCCACCTCCACCCACTACAAAAGAATCCCTCCCCGAACTGATGATGTGTGCAACTGTAATCTAGCCTTGGACCACATCATAGTGTCATGTCCCAAGTTCCCTTTAGAGCGGTAAAACATCTTGCGGGGACTGGACGTAAGTGCTCTGTTACATTCCCCGGACTATCAAAACCAAGTTGTTAAATTTTGTAAAGTTACTGGTATTATATCGAAAATTTGAGATCAAAACAATATGCTAATTATTGTTTTGTTGTGAACACTGTTGTGTTGTACTAATGTAGAAATATGGTCTTAAAACAATGTAATTTTGTATTAGAAATCTAAATGTAAACTGTGTATTAGATATTGTAATTGGTACGGTTGCTAATAACTTTTGCAGTTTATGCGATCAAAAATAAACTAATAAAAAAAGCTGCTTTCGGCAATCAGTACAAAACCCGTAAAGTTTAGGAATGTCGACTGGCGATTGGGGAGCCCTTGCTTAGTCCTACGGGGATATATCTGAGGCCACTATGAGAAGCAGTAACGGATTACAGGAATTAACTCATGTGTTAAGTGTGATCTGTGAATTCGAACTTGCTTCCTGCAAAATTTCCTATAAACCAAATAGTAAAATGGATAGAACAAGAAATGGAATGAATCTTAATGTGCCTTATTCTACCAATGTCCCATACCTATGTAGAACTCGAGCTAATGTCCCTTTATCGAGGTCTGGCCATCCCACGGATGTTAGTTCCAGGGACCCTCAGATAACAGAAGTTCGAATCCATCCTCCAAACTGGACATGAGATGAATTGAAGACGATGTGATGCTTTTACTTTGCAAAAGCGAAAAAGAGGAGCTCAAAAATAGAAGTTTATGAGATATGGAGAGAGCGGGATCCAGACGTGAGACCTACCCTAAATTCAAAGAAGTTTGCCAGTCATCAATGATACATACTCAGTAGTAGAAAATTCTCAGCAGAACAACTTGCTGACATTCAGGGAAATGCGGAGTATGTTACTCGACTAAAGTATTCACTTGACGAACATTTAGAATCATTTATGAACCAAACACGGTGCTCCTAATGAAGGTTGAAACATCCGTCAGTGGTGAAATATCTGGCTATGAAATTACACGATGTAGACATGCGAAATCGATGCGAGATTGAACGAGTTTGTCTACTTGCATTCGAAGCTCGTGCACCGTTGAGGAGAATGCACGGAAGTACTAAAGCCAAGAGAATGATAGAGACAGTGAATTCTGTCTTAAAGGAGGTGGTGCACACCCCAGGTAGAGATCTCGATATTACTGAAATCAAACAATCGTGTAAGCAACTGGATCTCTGACATGTCAGATAATTTTTCGGTGATTCAAGAACACCGACATCCAACAATCACACAGTAAACAGCAACGTACCTCGAAGGACGAAAAAATTATAAGACGGTTTGCCGACACTCTTAGCCGTGGCATCTACTTAATCAACTTGCACCTCTGAAATTCAACAAAAATTCCCAATTCAAAATGTCACAACATTGCTAGGGGTAGCTAAGAAGCTAAAGGAGAATATCCAAACATGGGCTCAATTCATTCGTCACAAACGTAAAGTAGATTTCTGTGTATAGAAAAGGTTTTTTGAGAAGCGAAGATATGTTATTGCTTTCTGACTGAAAACCGAATTACAATGCTGTCCCTCCAACAAAAGATATCGAAACATTTTGGGCAGGAATCTGGAAAGAAAGCAGATCCTACAACAAAGACGCATCTTGACTTCAATCCAAAATTGATGTGGCCGATGAAATTGTGGAAACAGTGGAACATGTTGACGAATTCTCGCTCGAGGACCTCTTCCCAGCAATTAAGAACATATGAAACTGGAAATCCCTCGGGATTGATAAGATATCCAATTATTGTAATAAGATATTAACATGACTACATTCTCGTCTTGCAAAGGCTCTTAATAAAATGTTAGAAAACCCAGAGGAACTCCCGTAATGGTTCATATTCGGCATCACGAATCTGCCACCCAATGAGGGAGACAGTTCTTTGGCGGATAACTACAAGTTAATCGCATATCTGCCAGTAATGTACAAAGTTGTAACTGTAGGCATATTGGTTTAGCGGTGAAATGTCGTTGGCTTCTACATAATTGAAATTTTACAAGGTGTTGTCATTACCAACAATACTGTACTGTTGGTAATGTAAACGCCTTGTGTCATTTCAATTACTGTAGGCATAGCAAAAAAATTTTCAGACACCTGTAGAATAACCATGTTGCCTGTTGAACCATGACGAAGTCTGTTGAACAAAAATGATGTAACGTTTCCTATACATGTTAGGAAATCTTGCTACTAAATAAAGTCATCTTGAATGATGTTAGGAAACGAAAACGAAATTTAAGTACGGGTTGGAAAGAACTAACGGAAGGTCTTTGACAGTGTATCACACAACTGAATTTTGTCGACCCTGGAAATCTATCGATTTCATACCAGATTTACTGAGCTCTGCAAGGCTAGTATAAAGTTTCGAGTACCAGGCTAGTAATACGCAGCGGAAAGGAAGTAAAAGAAACAAGAAGAGATTATATTGAGATTAATAGGGAAATTTTTCAAGAAGATTTGCTACCCCCTTTGGTGTTTCGCATCCATTTTATTCCACTATCTAGACAGTTGTTGCACATTGACTTTCGTTGCAAACTCGATGGTAATGAAAGACCAGTATGACAATTGAATGAAATTAAAGTGATTCCTAAGAGTGAAGCAATTCTTCCCCAAATGCTGTCTGTCGTCAGTGACTTTGCCAATGATATCTGCATGAAATTTAGTTTTGACAAATGTGCAAAAGTCAACTTACAGAGAGACAAAGTGACGTCACAGAGCTATGATGTTTATATGTGCACTGTGATTCAAGATATTGAGACAGATAAAACTTACAAATATCTGGGCATTGATGAATATGAGAACATCTCAAACGACACAATGAAAGACAACTCGTAGGGAGTATTACGGAAGACTGAAACTTGTTCTACAGTCTGCTCTGAACTCCAGGAATAAAATAATTGCAATAGGCAGTTTGGCGGTGCCTCTAGTGTAAGTTTTCACATCTGGTGACATCCTGTGCTGAAGGATTTTGCGTCCGAACCCAAGGTTGGAGGGCGATATGCCACGAAGCTCCTCTCTCTTTGGGCGTGCATGGGAGTGTGCATGGGAATGCGAGCTCCGCGCCCCTAATGCCGACGCGTGCCATTCTTAGGCAGACTTAGGGTCGTATTTGTGAAGCTCTGCCAGCAGAGCTCTTAGAGGTCTGCCATCTGGGGGCTTGCTAGGAGGACAAGGCGACTGGAATTGGCTGGGGGCCGTTCATAAATCGCAAAACCGAATACTGGCAGCCTTCTAGGCTATTTATAAACCTCAGTCAGGGGCCTGCCGTCCTGAGGTTTACAAATATGGCCTTAGAGCCGCGTGCTTCACTCGTGCTTTAGTATTCGTGCGGGCATCCTGTGTTTGTAGTTCTACCTAGTACGACAGTCCTACAGAAGATGTACGACCTCTACAAGGAATATGTAAACGAAAGATTTCAATTTGTAAAATTATCTATGTATCGGAAGATATTTAATGAAGAATTTAATTTGGATTTCTTTCAGCCAAAAGCGAACATGTGTGATCTGTGTGAGGGCTACAGAATTAATGAGTTGGAAAAGAATATTTCTAATGATTTGAAATTAAACTACACTAAACACTCTGAGAATATTGCGTATTGCTTCTAACTTCCTCCTTTCCTTCCATACCAAAATTTCTGCCCTCCACCTCAAAATATAACCAATAATACCATCTTATATCCTCATACCCTCTTCCCAAAAATCTCTGCACCTTCTCTTAATTATACCCCACACTTCTTTCATAGCCACCATCCCCTTCTTACTTGTTTCTGCTATGTGCTTTTCATAGACCCTCCCTTGTTAAGGCAAAATCCTGAATACTTATGATCGTTCGCCATTTCGGAAATACTTGATTCCCACATAATTTTCTCACATTTACTTCTGCTCTTTCGAAACTCCATCTTTTTGGTCTTATTTAATTCAAGTTCTCTATTCTCTGAAAAATTTTCTAATTTTTCCATTATCTGACTGAAGTCCTTAGCATTCTCTGTAAGTAATACCACATCATCAGTATAAGATAAAGATCAAATTTTTAATTTATCCATCAAAATCCCATCATCCTGGCTCTTCGTTAACTTCTCTTCTAAACCTACCAAACATAAATTGAAAAGACTGGGACTCAGTGGGCAACCCTTACTAACCCCTTTACTGATCCAGAACTGATAGTTAAATTTCTCTATCACCATTCTGCAACTCGTTTCTCTGTATATCTTTAAGAAATTAATTATTTTCTTATCAATTCCTAATTTTTACATAATGCTCCACAACTTGTTTTTCTGTTGAGATTGTCAAAGGTCGCCTTCAGATCAATAAAAACAGCTAATGGGATTCTCGTTTTTACTTTTATCTCTCTTTCTATAATAAAGATCAGTGTGTAAGTATTATCCATAACTCCCATATCACCTGTGAATCCTTTTGTTTGCATGGTAGTAGATCCTTCTCTTTTACCTCTCTTACCCGTTCCTCTGGGATAACTCTTTTTCATGTTTTTCCAATCAAAGATGTATGTATATTGCGCAATTTGGAGAGAAATGGACACAGTTCGTTCTGGAAATGACATTGCATGTGCCGTTTCCGAACTTTTGAAAAAAAATTCAAAAATCATCCAAAGTAAAATATATTGTAATGTGGAGTCACAGCTATGAAACCCAAAACAAAAGTCAGATGATGTCTCTGGCTATGAAGGACTTGCTCAGAAGCCACCCGGAAGTCGATGACATAGTTATGAAATACTCTACTGCTGGCAACTTGTGTATACAGGAAGTAAGAACTAGACAATATCCATTCCCAGACAGAGAAAGCTATGAAAGCTAGTGACTTATGGTCACCGGTTACATTCATGCGGATACTTTTGGCAATAAAAAGAATAAAAAGCAATTTAATGTTATGCAGTCGCAAACTACATTTCAGGTACTTCCATAAAAGTGGGAAAAACCTGCATTTTAATAAAAAAAACGTTCTCTCAAGTTTTACAACTAAAATCTTCAGACAGGCTGAAGAAGAATATAAAATTGACCATTTCATTCACAATTTTATACCGTAAATGTGGGACCATACATTTCTACAAGGTGGGTGGTGAAAAGTTGTTCTCCCATGTATCTCTGCTGTGCAGACGTACGTGGCCAAATATAAGATTTTAAGTAAGGAAAAGGTAACCGAGTTAGCCTACTTTCTGAAATGGAAGAAAACTCTGGATCAAAACGATTTCAAAGAATTGATGTAAAAGCAGAAATAATACCATTTTATCTACGCGACATTTGACTTTAATATAAATGTAAAATATCACATAAAAGTTTACTGTCATTCAGTAATTTACAATAAGAAACATTTCCCACTTCTAGTTGGCAAATTATAAGTAATTTCATTAAATTAAAATGTCAATATTCTTGAGCACTGTAATAAGATTTGTACTAAAATGTAAGCAGATTTCTTTAATTCATTAAAATTTAATAAGTGATACAATTATGGATAATTGCAATTATTTAAGTAATATATCAGTCAAATTTTCCTATCATCAAAGATAGAATTTACTCGAGCTTGAAAAGAAATGTTGGTAGTGAAAAGATTCTGACTGTAAAAATAGGGTCTTGGTTTCTACAAAAGTTACAATGTGTTTAGAATAATTATCAGTCTACAGTTTCGTGCTTGGATATCAAGTAAAGTAGTAGTGTTTGAATACATTTAATGAAAGAGATTTTGTTTTACAGTAGAGCAAATCTTTCAAATTCTCCTGTAAAATGTATTGCGGGGCAGAGAGGACCTTTTACTTTCTCGCACTTATTAACGTAAGAAGAAGTACCATAATATTACGCCGCAAAACGGCGAATTTTCGACACAAAAGCATTTATTGCCGGACCCTGGTAACGAGAAAAGTGGATAAATCCAGTTGCTAAATTTAGAAAGAAAATCCTTTAACATGCAGTGTAGCCAGAATCAAAGTTTTATGCGTTCTTGTTACCGAGAAATCGACTGAGCATGTCCGTGTGTCCGTCCGTGCACACTACCGTCATGCGTCATTATAAAGGGGGAACACATTTTATAAAAAGGAGCAACCTTTCGGAAGTTATACATGCTTGCGCATAATTTTTCATGAAATTTATAGTTTTCAATTTTAAACATTTTTTCTCAAAAGCGGGAAAAAATTGTTTTAAAAATGTTAATACTTCATTGTTTCAGCACAAGACTATATTTTCTGAAAATTTTGAAACATGTAAAACAAATATAGTATAAATACTTATATAATACAAACACATATCATCATATAATACAACATAATATAATACACATATAATACAAACAATATAATATAAATACATATAATAAATGTAGTATAAATCATTGGCTTACGGGTGAGACGGGTTAGGTCGGGTTTTCAGGTCTTGGGAATACTCTAAACGGTAAAAATTTCCTAAATTTTCCAAAATGCTAATTTGTGGAATATTTTAACTGTAAACATTTCCTAAAAATGAATTGATTATATGCACGTTTTTAAAAATTTTTAAAAATTTTATTTAACAACCAAATACTTTTACAACGTTTTATCATATAATAATAATAATCATTATTATTATTATTATTATTATTATTATTATTATTATTATTATTATTATTATTATTATTACGAAATACACGCATAATCATTTACCATTTATCTCAGTGTTTTCAGTTTCTCTCAGGGCTTGACCTCTTGACTTGATGTGTTTTCGCTTGTATGCTGACGAGATTCCCTCCCTTTCTAGTTTTTGTAGGGGCAATTCAAAAATACGTACGCAATTTTAGCTTCTTCAAAACCTCTTTGAAACAATTAGCAGAACTTATAAACATTCTTTCCTTATTTTTTATCCCGTTCCTCTCATCCCGATTTTTTTCCCGATTTCCTATCAAACTCTTCCTCCCTCGCTTTCACTCCCGTCATCTATGTGAGAATCTGCATCCAAATTGCGTACGTATTTTTCATTGAATGACGTCCTTTATTATGTACTATTGCAATATAAATTTTGAAAGTGGTCAGGCGAAAGAGCAGGCTAAATGGCTTGAGCCTCGCTCCCAATAAAGACATTTATTTATTTTATTTATTTAAAACAATAAATAGCATCCTTATGTAACACTAAACACACACTCCCTACAGCAGCAGTCATAGTAGCAGCAGTAGTAGTAATAGTGGTAGTAGTAATGGTAGTAGTAGTGGTAGTAGTACTAGTGATAGTAGTAGTGGTGGTGGTGGTGGTGGTGGTGGTAGTGATAGTGGTAGTGGTAGTGGTAGTGGTAGTGGTAGTGATAGTGATAGTGGTAGTGATAGTGATAGTGATAGTGATAGTGATAGGTGGTGGTAGTGGTAGTGGTGGTAGTGGTAGTGGTGGTAGTGGTAGTGGTGGTAGTGGTGGTAGTGGTAGTGGTAGTGGTTGTAGGGGTAGTGGTAGTGGTTGTAGTGGTGGTAGTGGTAGTGGTGGTAGTGGTAGTGGTAGTGGTGGTAGTGGTAGTAGTGGTGGTGGTAGTAGTGGTAGTGGTAGTAGAAGTACTATGCAGCGTAACGCTGTCTCAATCCCCTCTCGTCACGTCATTTCGGGAGCAAGCGCTTTGAGGGGCAATTGGAAGGACTCACCGCAGACGCCGACGCTCTCGTCCTCGCCGGCCGCGCAGTCGGCGATGCCGTCGCAGCGCTTGGCCGCGCCCACGCAGCGCCCGTCCGCGCACAGGAAGGCCCCGCGCGCCAGCTGCGTCGCGTTGCAGCCTCCCACGCCGCCCACGCCGCCGCCGACGCCCGCCGACGCCCCTGCGCCCACGCAACACACATACTTCAAACACAGCTTTTGCAGATATCACAATTGTATGTGTTGGAAGAACAATGTCAGTGATTGAAGTTCTCCAAGATGGCTTAAACAAACTTGTAAGCTTCTGTAATACATCACGATTTAAATTTTCGTCAACCAAATCAATGTAGTACATGATATTGGCAAAACATTCTAGAGCATTTCCTGAACTCAAACATTTCCTAGGAAACAAAGAACTAAAACCATGTAACGAAATGAAAATCTTGGGTAATATCTTTGATACCATATTATCATGGAAACCATACATAAGAAACCTAGTCATTCAGTGCAAGCAACGTATCAACACTCTAAAAGTTTTATGCTCCAAAAATTGGGGAGCTAACTAAGACATCGTAATGAACACATACAGATAATTTATTCGAGCGAAAATTGATTATGGATGTACAATATACGGTTCTGCCAAAAACTCCATCTTACTGTATTAGATTCTATACAAACAACTTTAATAAGATAAGGAGCCTTCCGCAGTAGACCAAGCCTGAGTATTCTGTCAGAAGAACACGAATTACCATGATAATGATTAAGTTTATGTTAAGAAGAGAACTTCTAACCCTTAAACATGCTTCATCAACCTTCTATCTTCAAAATAATCCTTTGCACCATGAGGAAATATCAATATCAAATGAACTTCATCAGCACTTCAATAACCTACCAAAACTTTTACTATACAGAATAAGTACCATCAAGAACGATTTGTCACTTAAAGAAAATGTCTCAATGTCTCGTCAAATCCACCCAGTTCCACCATGGGAGAAACACAAATTTATAATTGATGACCACATTCGGAATGACACGTATGGCAAAGACAACATCCGTAACATTATGTACAAAAGCTTATTTAGAGAAGTATCGCATAACTACATAAACCACCCCCACATATATACAGATGGATCAGTGATAGTTGGAAAAAAGGTTATTATTTTCGAAGACCAAGAACTTCTCTTCAAATTGCCAGATTCGTTTTCAATATTTTCCCGTGAAGCCTTCGCTATAGATAAAATCATAGATCTAATCACCAATTCGGAACTAAACAGAACTGTAATTTTACTGACTCCAAATCAACTATAGATGCATTAAAGAATCACGGGAACAAAAATTCAAGAATCCAATACAAAGAAAACTACAACATTTGATGGAACGCAATATCAAAATACTTTTGGCGTCGGTCCAGGCTCATCAAGGGGCATTAGGAAATAAAAAGCAGACTCAGGAGCAAACTAGAGGTATTATAGAATGGCACAGACCTTCTCGTAGTACGTTTTTCTAATTTCCTTGGTGTGGACTGGTACTGTACAGACTTGCATTTCCTTCTTGCCTGCTGCCATCTATCTCCACCCAACGTATTTTCTCAATCTTTTAAAATTTTCCCAACTTTTCGGTTTCCAAATAGTAGAACCGAAATATTACTTCAAGAATATTAAAGAAGGCAAAAACCCTGTCCTAAATAGCAATTTTCATTGAAAAATTGGGAGCCATCTTTAAGAAAATGGCATTAAGCATTACTTTAAACGCGAAATTTGAAGTTCGTTTTCAAAGACATCTATTGAGTTTTCGAAAAACTTCATTTTAAGTAATTTGAAGAACATCAACTCACTAATTAAATAATGTATACAAATCCATTGAAATCTGCAAATTAACGGCGTGAGAGATATTGAAAAAAATTACATTTGTGTAATTATTGAAAAAATAAATATAAGCACCAAAATAAGCTTTACGTTATATTAAACAAAGTTATTACCAATATACGTTGGAAAAGTACATATTTAAAAAAATATCAACAATAGAAAACACCACCTGTAGCGTGATGCTCAACGCGACCAATCCATGTTTTTATAAGTTGCGCAAAATTTCTATCTTTCGAGAATATTTTTATTTTTAAGTTCTACGTTTCTTAAATTGAAAGAAGCCTCTTCGAGGTATGCAAGAAATTGTACAATTTTCAAAACGGGGTACTCATCCGGGTTTTTATAAATCTTTTCGAACGGAACATAGAATTCATTTGGGTGAATGTTTTCTATTTTCAAAAATTACACAATTGGTGATTTTTTAGAAATATATCTCACACTTTTAATATGTACATTTTCAGGAATTTGATACATTATTGCATTTGTGAGTAAAGGAGCTTCAAATGAGTTTAAATCAAGTTTTTCAAAAACTAAAACGTCTTCTTTTGAAACAGAGGTTACTTTGAAAAGTGACATACAGACATTCCAACAGACGGATGGACGTTTTGAAAAAAAAACACTCTTTCAGTATCAGGGGACCCCAAAACCTGTATTTCCACTGAAATCTCAAAAGCAATTTTCAGCAGCATTACATAACTTTTTGTATACCATGTATATACGTACGTACACGAGAAAGTAACTAGTGGAGCTGAAACAGCACGTACTTGTATGTCCCCCCGCATTTTTACGCAAAATTACGCGAAAGTACCAACATTTTAGAGAAATTGTACATGACTTTATTTCAGAAACTATCTTTAAGAAACATATTTCTTTAAGGGAAAAATCCCCAACTTTAATATTTTCGTTTCAGGAAGATTCCGAAAACATTTTGAGCTTTTGCAATTTTCGAAAAATCAGTGTTTTCAACGGGTATGAGAGCTGCGCCTCTTAAACGACCTTCACATTACCCAACAACAAAATTTAATCAAAAACTATGGAGCCACTTTTTGAAAATGTAGAAAATGTCTCAGGGCATTTATGTAAAGTAGCCGCTCGCATTGTTTATAGACGAAAAGGCGGACGGACAGACGTTTTGCGTCATTTGATTTTTCAAAATCAAGGACCCACAAAACATGGATCCTGTACACATGATAGAAGATTTTTTTTCTAAATTTAGGAACTGGATTTATCCACATTTACGTTACCAGGACCCTGTAATAAGAGTTTTTCTCCCTACTCCTTAGAGAGAAAGTAATAATTGAGAAAACGTGTAAAAAAATGTATTATGGGCGGCGATAAATGGTAGGTGGAAAGAGGATGGGTAAGAACGAAAAGCTAGCTCAGAGCAAAGAATGTAGAACAATAATACGCGAACGTCTGTGCCATTCTGTTATATTACTAGTTACTTTCTCGTATACGTACGTATATATGGAATAATATACATTGTATACAGAAAGTTATGTATTCCTGCGGAAAATCACTGCTGTGGAAATACCCGTTTTGGTGGCTCTGTTACCGAAAATGTATTTTCAAAATATCTACCAGTCTATACGTACCTCTGTGTGTCCATCCGTCTGTCTGTGAACACCTCTAGCGCCTAAACCATACATAATAATTTTTTTCCAAAATAGATATTCTCCGGTCGATTTGGCACGATTCGAAATTTGAAAAACATGGCCGTGGGACATTTTCAATTTTTTTCAAAATTTGTTCCAATTTTTTTGAAAGAAAAGAGTGAAATACTCTTGCGAAGGTGACATGGGTATACATTTTACTGTTAACTCGAAATTTTCAAAACTTGCAAAAGTTTGAATTTTTTCGACGTCTTCCTACAATTACAAAATTAAAGATAGAGATTTTTCTTTCAAGTAAATATTTTTCCGTATTTAGTTCTTTCACTTTGGCCATGTAAATTTTCTTGAAACTTTTAGTAGTTTTTGTGGAATATTGCGTGCAATCTAAGCAATTAGAAAAACAAAACAAGATTTTCTCAAAACGGTTCCATATTTTTTCCTCATATTTTCAGTAGGAATAGTGCTAAATGAACTATATGAGATGACATAAACTCCATTCAGCACGATTCTTTTGTTTTTTCCAAAATTACAAAAAATTATTTTTTTTGACCAGCCACTCACGTTGTTAATATTTACACTAGCGGCGATATGTTCACATTATTGCATTTACGGGTACATGTACTTTAAATGATGTCTTATAAAGTTTTCACGCCATCTCAAAAGTTTTCTTTGAAAACTAGCTCAAAAGTTCGCATTTTCAGAAACGCATAAACACATTTTTTTCAGAAACGGCTCTAATTATTTTCTTCAAACTTTTCGTACGTTTAATGCTAATTGGACTGTTTAAAGTGACATAAAATTATTTTGTTTTATTCTTTGTTTTTTTTAAAAATTACGCAAATATAATTATTTTAAATATGTCGCTCGTTGTTAATATTAACTTTTTCAGTGATTTGTATAAATTATTGCATTTTTTAGTAAATGTGCTTCGAATAACTTCAAAATGAAGGTCTTCTTAAAGAAAAGATTCCTGTGAAAAAGAGCTCGAAATTTCACATTTACTCTAGAGCTTAATGGCGAAATTCTTAAAAACTTGAATTCTTGAAAACTTGACTTTCTATGAAAATTGCCATTTAGGACGATGTTTCATTGTTATCAGTTATTCTTTCCTGCACGCGCTGTTCGCGCGAGCGATTCTCAGAAACCTGTCGGAGGGCCAATCAGCCGTGGCCAGCGGATCGACTG
This sequence comes from Teleogryllus occipitalis, assembly GCA_011170035.1. Classification (NCBI taxonomy): domain Eukaryota; kingdom Metazoa; phylum Arthropoda; class Insecta; order Orthoptera; family Gryllidae; genus Teleogryllus; species Teleogryllus occipitalis. The sequence continues at coordinate 3,265 of BLKR01006624.1, read as the reverse complement.
TTCTAGAACCTTTCGAATTCGTTCATTCGATTGCACAATAAATCCCCATCTCCTTAACTTGAGTCATTCATTTGCGTCATAAACGAAGTTCAGTTTAATTAGTCTACAGAATTCCCCGTAGCGCGCGGACCTGTTTCCAGTATCACATAAAATTTCATTGCCTTCGGGCAAATTGAAGTCCTCTTTTAGAAAGTTTTCACATCAGCACTACTGTGCATGTAATTTTAAAGTGCATTCTAAAGTGCACTTTAATGTACTTTAAATGCACTTGCGTCGATAATCGACAAGCACACGTTTTAATAATCTTTGTAATTTGTGTAATAATTTAGGTCTGCTTTAACATACAGTCCACTCTATTCATGCACTATTTCGGTTAGAGTATGACACTTTAACATACAGTCCGCCTTATTTATCCATGCACTATGCCAGACATAAATAGATACTTGTTTTTCCTCCACAACAAACATCAATATAAAAACTCAGTATAATTGCAAACACGTTTTCTTTTTCTTCTCTTTCTTCAGGTGATCTGAATCCCTGCGAACATTCCGCACGTTTTAAATTATTGATTTAAAAGTTTTATAGCTTCGTTCTGAAACCGCATGTTGAAAACTAATGAAATTCTATCTAGCTAGAACATCCTGAAAAGGATAACTAGAGGTGCTACAGAATGGCACAGACTTTCTCGTAACATTTTTTTCTAAATGTCGTGGTGTGGACTGGCTGTAAGATCGTGCTCCATTCTGTGGGCAGCTGCCATCTATCGTCGCCCAAAGTACATTTTTTAAAAATATTTTCTCAACTTTTCGGTTTCTACATAGTAGAACCCAAATTTTACTTCAATAATATTAAAGAAGAGTAAAACCTCGTCTTAAATAGAAATTTTCACTGACAAATTTAAAGACGTTTTTGAGAAATGGGCGATTAAGCACTCCTGTAAATCCGAAATTTGAAACTCTTTCGCAGGAATCTATTAAGATTTCGAGAAACTTCATTTAACGTTGAATTACCCGCGTTTCTTTCTGTTACGTAATTACTCGCGCGGCGCACTGAGTGTGCCAAGAAAGGAAATATTTTTTAACCAATAACAACAATAATTGCGATAAATTAATATTATTTATTAACAAAAATGATAACTTATTGCATAAAATAATACTTTGTTTTATGCATATGGTTTATATGAAATTTATAATACGAAATGTATTGTATGCCTCTAATAATCCTATGTGGTTTATATTGAATATAACGATGATAATACTACTACTACTACTACTACTACTACTACTACTACTACTACTACTACTACTAGTAATAATAATAATAATAATAATAATAATAATAATAATAATAATAATAATAATAATAATAATAATAATATATTTAAAGGATATGATTTATAAACGAATACATCATCATCATCATCATCATCATTATCTTCCTTGATGGATTAGGCCTATTGCTTGTTCCAGCCTCTTTCCATCTCGTTCTTGGCCTACCAATGATTCTCTTTCCTCTCGGCTTATAATTCAGGGCTTGCACTGGAAGTCTGTCTTGCGGCATATTTCCACCCATTGCTGTCTGTACTTCTTAATTTTTCATGTATTGTTTCTTTCCGCCCTAGTTCTTCTCTTATTTTTTCACTTTTTATTTGATCTATTCATGTACAGCCTTTACTTCTCTCAAAAATCTTATTTCTGCTGATTCCATTCTCCTAAAATCTTGTTTATGAACCCGAGTTTCACAACCATACAGTAAAACTGGGAGGGCCACAATATCATAAAGTTTTAATTGAGTTTCTTTTCGGGCTTTCTTTTTAAACGTTCTACTTATAGTTCCACAAACTGCTTGAAGTTTATGAATCTTGCTGGTAACCTCTCTCTCTCTCTTCCATATGTAATTTCACACCTTAGGTAGCTAAAATGCGTCTTTTGTTCTAATACCATGTTTTGAAGCACAATCTTTGTCCTTACTGATTTTTTTCTTTTAAAAGATATTAATTTGGTTTTCTTAACTGATACTATCACATTGTACTCCATAAAAATTTGCTCCAGTTGGTAAATAGATCTTTGCAAATCATGTTCGTTTTCGTGCAGGATCAGTTGGTCGTCAGCACATAAAATATTATTTACAAATGTATTTTCGCCCGGAATACTTCCTGAATGAACCACGTTCTTCCACCTTTTAATTATATATATATATATATATATATATTGATGTGTTGGAGAAAGACTGTCTCCCTGTCTTACTCCTTTATTTATAATCCTCTTATCGGAAACAAACCCATTGTATTTTACTGCGATAATAGTATTGTCATACATGCTTTTCACCACTTGCACTAGATGACTTGGGTACCCTTCTTCCTTCATCATGCTCTGTGATTTACATCGGTTGACATTATCAAAAGCCTTCTCAATATCCACGAAGGCTAAGTGTGTTACTCTATTAAACTCCACTCGTTTCTCAATTATTTGTTTTAATGTAAATATGTATAAATATGGCCTTGGAAGTTGAGGCCCGGTGGAAATCTAGCACGCGACCAGAGAGGGGCCATGAGGCGCAGCGAAGCGAAGCCGACGCGTCCCATCACGCTGGATAGCCAGGAGCCGATGAACGGGTGAAATCTGGTTTGCAACAAAATTGTAAATCTGTTCTCACAAAATTGTAAATCTGTTCTCTTGAGTGTGATGGCGGGGTGTAGACAAATGTGTAAGAAACATAATGTATTTTTTACAGCAATAGATAAAGCAAATTCATGTGCGGAGGCAGAAGGAGTATTTTAAAAGGGTACATTTTTTATTTCGTAAAAATAATGAGTAAATGTTGCATTTCATAAGGATGGTTGCGATTGAGTACAAAAAAGGAGAGCACTCAGAAGACATAATAGGAGCCGAAGGAAAGAAATAACGTGAAATGACATTCTTGAAAGTTAATAGTGAATTTACCAAGGTTTATAATATTTCAAAGAGTATCAATCACTAAGTAATTGATTTCTTTGTGAGTATTGTTTTGCTAAAATAATTTGTAATAAAGTGTTCATGTTCTTTAATATGTGCTTTCCATGTTTGTGCAATTCCAAGATCCCTTTCAGGAGAAAGAACACCTGTCCCCCTATTTAATCAAATTTTATTGTAATGAACCAAAAGCCTGCCCATCACTACACACACACACACACACACACACACACACACACACACACACACACACACACACACACACACACACACACACACACACACACACACACACACACATATACACATACACA